>JAQMCX010000046.1:8859323-8877116 GCA_029814765.1 Acanthurus leucopareius
ATAGATGTACTTTATTGATCCCAATTTGGGAAATTCCACTGTTGCAGCACTCCACAACCAGAAAAAATACAAACTATTCAAAGGTCACTAGAAGGAGTCTTCAAGTGAATAAAGAGGTGGCAGAAATGTATGAAATAACATGTTTTCTTGATAGCAAAGTCATTTAAAACCACTTTCACTGTGCTGAAATATCTTTTCCCTTCATTATTAATCTTGGAGGAAATTATTTTTTTTAAAAACATCACTTAGACATAAAATATTTAACATTTTCCATATTAAAATGTAGTCATAAGACTAAAAATGACCATTTCATTATTGAGATTTGTACTCACTTTACAATGTTCAAGCTCAGAGAAATCTAGAATTTTAATTTTCAAGTTAATGATGCGTTTCATTTTGTCACCATCCCGAACTTCCAGGGTGAGGTACCTCAAGCCTTTTTTTCATTAATCTGATAGAGAGACCTCTAGCGCCAGAAAATACATATTGCATTAAAATCTTTGCCCTGATGCCTCCCCTCATATTATGCTAAACCCAAAAACTTGTGATAAAACTATTTAAAATATTCCATAAATAATAAAAATTTAACCTTGAAAAATAAAGAGAAACCAACCTGGAAACTAACCGATACTTATAAATAGGCTAAGACAATAAAAACTAAATACAAAATACAAAACAAATTATAAAATTATAGTAATTTTTTCATTATAGCAACATGTCTTGATAGAGACTTATAAAGGTTGGTAAACCTTTTAATAAAAACTGAGAACATCCTAGGAAAGTTTGTGAATAAGCCTCGAGACAATCAGGGGAATAAAACTACAGCAATGCCCTCTGAGTCCTGTAGGGGGCCTCATACCACTTTAACCCATCACCTACACTTTGATCAGCGCTGTTTTTTGGCAGCTGCAGCTGTGCTTTATACCTTTTTAACACACATACCTGCGTTGTGACCCATTTAAAGATGACAGGTCTCGTAAAACAGTAGAAAAGTTTATCCAGGAGCCGGAAATAGTCCGATTCAGACGGAACCAAAGGTGAGTTTATGTCCAGACAGTAACTCATGGCATCATGGCTCCCTGCAAACAGGTTTGAACAGACACAATGAAGCTTGAAGCTCCTGCACGACCAGACTGGTTTTTATGAGTGTGACTGTGATTAGTGACTATCAACACCTCGAAACCGATAGATTTTAAGTTTACTGTCAAAAGAAAAACAGCAAATATTCACATTTTCAATAGAAGCTGGAATAATTAATAATTTTGTGAGCGTTTATGCCGCACAGGAGTAATATTCTGCACGTGTAGGTCATAATTACAGGAGCAAAAGAGCAGAAAAGGTGTGAGATATACCAGGTATGGCCATGTCTGTCAGAGGAACGTCCCACAGCTCCTCAGGTAAGGCTGACATCCAGTCCTGACAGGTGAGATCCATGTCGCACAGTCCGTCACAAACCCGCACGAGACTCACTGAAAACCCAGAGAGATCTGAGAGACCCGATCAGGCCTGACATCATATGATCGATCCTGTTCACTTCCTTTATCCAATTCCTCCAAACGATCGACCACAAAGTACAAAAACAAAGGAGGAGGGAGATGAACCTCTGCAGTTCCTGATTCTTCTTCGGTGCTTTGTTAAATGACGGTTTTTGTTTGTTTTGTTTTTTTTTCAATGTCACAACTTCAGCTCATATGGGAAAGTAGCACTTATGTAACTTCGGGAAAATTAGTCCACTCATATTTTATTTTCTGTGTGAATGAGAAACACCTCCTGTTTCGTAGCAGTGACGTTTGAAGGGGGCGGGGCAATAGTATACACACACACACACACACACACACACACACACAACAGAGTAGTTAGTTTTTAATTAAGACAGGACAGATTAAAAAGACA
The DNA here is from genome assembly GCA_029814765.1 of Acanthurus leucopareius. Lineage (NCBI taxonomy): Eukaryota > Metazoa > Chordata > Actinopteri > Acanthuriformes > Acanthuridae > Acanthurus > Acanthurus leucopareius. The sequence goes on from JAQMCX010000046.1 coordinate 8,861,217, forward strand.
GAAACCAACCCTATGAAAGCTGTAAAATATCTTTTAACACATATTCAAAGCTCAAGAAAATCGTTAATCATAACCGGGTCTAAATATATATAAAGTATGTATAAACTTTTAGCATGTGCTTATATAAATTAAACAATACACACTGGCTTAGTGTCTACTGTTTTAGTGTGATTTTATCATAAAATAAAATGCAATGCTGCTTCTTAAAAGTTGTTTTCAGGTGGATATTTTGTCTCCTTTTCAAAAATCTGATATTTGTTGCTGCAGCTTAGATGATAAAAAGCTTGTGTTTCCCATTTTATTCAGTAAATGTTTTTTTTAGAAAGTGCTGGTGTCATAGTTTTTGCCTCCATCCTGCAAAGATAAACTCTCTTTGATTCAGCTCATCACCATGTTTGAAACAACCTCACAGAGCAGCGGCAGCTAAAAAGGATATATGAAACAAGGAAGCAGAACAAAGCAAAGACCCTGACTGAGTTAGTGCAGTATGAATAAAACATTGTTCTATATATTCAAAAATATCTAACAGTATTATATTATATTATATTATATTATATTATATTATATTATATTATATTATATTATATATGTATTATATTATATTTAACTTTCATCGGGCCTTGTTCAATTTTTAGTGTGGCTTTAAATTCTAGAGTTGAAATTAACATCAAACTACAGAAAAAAAAATGAACTGTGCATTTTAAAAAATAAAATTTTAAAAGTTATTCTATTTATATAAATTATACGTATTTAAATTTTTAAATATGCAATAAAATATTCAAACTAATCCTACAGACGCTAGCAACTCTGATTGGTCAGACTCTCACATGACAGCTGGCCAATCAGAGTTCTCGCTGCTGTAACACATTCATTACACTGTTTACACACTTTCAAAGTAAATGAAGCCTCTTTAAATGAAAGAGATCGTAAAAAGATAAAAGTAATTTAATATTTTTTTATTCCATTTCAAAATTCAAATATTAACCATTCAAACAAAGAAAAATAAAACAGAATTGTAAATTGGCACATTTTTTTTTAACTTTTTTAGCTTCAAGATGCAAATACAGCTGATCAATTTGAATTGGTTTTTAAAAAACTGAGCAATTAAAATTTAACATATTAAAAGTCAAGAATGATCCCAGTGGCACATTTCAGTTTCAATACTAAATGCATAATATTTTACAACCATTACCTACGGTTAATAGGAACGTTTCTTACACTATAAATAGCTTTTTGCTCCAGGCAAAGAGCGGAGCCCATTATGTCAATGTAAGCAATATTTTCTCATTTTATAATTTACAATCATTCACAAAGACCCTGTCTGAATAACACAGCTTTACATGAATTATTTGCCTGTTTTGCATCATGTTGGCTCAGTGGACCGACAGATCCCAGAACAGCAGAGTTTCAGACAGATGATGTAACACAAGCCATTGTGAGGGAATGCAAAAGCATTGAAGGGGAACACATACTGCAAGGGAACACAAAAGCTTTTTCCCCACTGTGGCCCTTTAGGGACTGAAAGCATCACAGACATGGCTGCTTCTTTTGTTGTAAATGAAGCAAAAATGCCTTGGTGGGTAGAGATTGTGCCACTGCAGCATAGGCATCTTGGAAGGAAACATTTATGGAGCACATCTATGTTCCCAGGATTCCCAAGTTTCCCATGTTTAATGTCCTGTTAACACACACTGACCCTCCAAACGTATTCAAGTTAAAACTATAAGCTGTGCTTTGTCATATTCTCGTTAACTACCATTTAAATATGGGGAACTCGGGACCCTGGCAACAAAAGAAAGACTCCAACTTAAAATTGATTCTCATTTTTTAAATGATCAGTGCATAAAAGTGTGACGATCTGCTTAAAAATGCTCATGTTTATTGTAAAAGCTCATCTCCACAGGCACAGCGGTGCAGCATTATTATAAGTCAAGGCCGAACCTGTTGGCTAAGGTATATTATCATTACAACAGTCAAGGTTGGGTTCATGCAAATAAGTTTTTCATGCATTTTGCATAAGTTCAATGTCTGCTCTACATTCCCTATGAGTAGATACATGTCTTATAGGTCATAACGGTTTATATACGTCTTAAACTTGCTGCCCACATGTCATAACTATAAAACTTTGATGCCTACATTGCAGTCATATGTGCTCATTGAATATATTTGTGCTTACTAGTCTAAAATGCCTACATTAAGGTGAGATTAGTTGTGTCATTATTGCTTTGGTCATCGTAACATAAAACTGGCCGCATTGCTGACTCGTGAAAAATGATACAGTACATTGCATAAATAGTGAACTGAATGTAAACAAACAAGTGCAGGTCGAGGTACCAAAAGTCCTTTTTTTTTTTTTTTTAAGCAGCTTTAAGACTGAAATGTACATTTTTTTTACTGCCTCCAATAAGAACATTAAAGGTGCTATATGTAACATTTTAGCACCTTTTACTGTAAAAACTTTAAAAACTCTCAGGATTTAGTTCGAGTGTGGCTCAAAAATGTGGTAAAATCTGATTCAAATCTGTTGTGCCAGTCTTAATTGCTGGGTCAGAGCATTTATATATAATAAAAAAAGTCCAGTGTTCATAATGTTAATTTCCTGTTTGGTCAAATAGTTAAGATTTCTGATTTTCATCAAGGTGCCTAAATAAAAACAGTCACATGTTTAGTCAACATTCATTATGCTGCCATGCACTCTTCCACTTCCATAGCATATTTTAAGCCAAACATTAACCCTGTAAATACAGTACACAGTACTATTTTAACCGCTAAGTGGGGGTATTGTAGTGTAATTGGTGCTCAAATGTTACATATGGCACCGTTAATATGTAGATAAATAATTCAAGTACTTAAGTATTTTTCCGTCACTCGTAACAAAACAAGCTCATGTGTAATTTCATGCTGTGATTCACATTTTTTTTAGAAGAGTGATGCAAAACTGGTGTGAAGTCACGAGGACCATTTCAGGAGTTTCTCATTCAGTGCAACCACAGTCGGTACAAACTGGCTCTCTGCGATAAAATCCCCAGCGATGATGTTGAGGGAGCCAACTCTGGAGCCGGGAGTCTGCTCCTTCACCCAGCCGAGGAGCGTGGGATACGTGGACATCACCAGGTCCTTCAGGGACTCCGTTGGGTGCGTGCAGATGTACTTCAGGTCCTCTGTCAGGTTGATTCCTGTGACGAAGAAACCTCCTGAAAACACAAAATACACACATGCACAAACATCAATCAATTAAAAAGCAATAAGTCACCAGTTTTATTCTGGACTTGTGTTTGGTTATCAGAATCAGCAGCAGATTTACCTGGTCGGCCATGTTGTTTTCTGTGCTCAAACGCCTCGATGAGAGCCTCAGCTCTGCACTTGTTGGCCCACCAGTAAGGAATATGAGGCCACAGGTCGATGTGACAGCTGGCCATGTTGTGTTCATAGGACACGATGACCGAGCAGCCTAAAGCCCACAGGTTTCGAAGTGTTAACACTTCCTGAAATCAACAAAATAATACGCTTAGCTTCCTTTAATGTTGTTTAGAGCACAAAGCTGGTGTTACTCTTTTATTTATAACCATCAAAGAAACCAATGAAAAGACTGAAACCAACAAATTGTTTCTCTCAAAAAGAGATAAAAAGTCCTGATGTCTTAGGCTAACTCCTGTAACACAATGCAATATCTAACTTAACATTTTTTAGTCCGTCTTTCTGAAAAAATTTAACAAGTTTACTTTTCACATTCAAAGTCAAATGGCTGTTAAATGCAGCTGCTGCTTTTAGAAACTGAACTCTCCTGTTTTTTAACAAAGTTAAACATTTACTTTGTAAACACAGAAGAACTAAGCAGCATCACAAGGTGGTCCTTTAGTCACCAGAGTTCTCTAAAGTCTATTTTACAGTTTCTTTATTCCCTAGTTGTAACTTCTATGGTCTAAAAACCAGCAGACAAAAACAAAAGTTCTGGTTTCTCTTTAACTCTTTGGCCTTAAACCCCCTCCCACAATCAAATCAAAGCCCTTTTGTTTCCACTGAAGATTTAAATCTTTGCAAAACGAGTCACGAATATCAAAGTGTTAACAGCTGAACATTGATGTTTTTAGAAAACGTTACCCACACAGGAGTTAAAAGTGGGGGACTGTTTTTAGCTGCAGATTAATACACATTTGATGCTCAACAGCGAGTATTTACAGCTGTAAAATAGCTATTTCATGAGATTGATTAACAGTAAGAAAGATGTAAGTGATGTCCAGCCTCGCTCTTTTAGTCATTATTCAAACCGGGGTTTTATTTACCGTTTTGTGGCAGAGTTTGGAGGTGAATACGTTGCGTATGGTCGTGAGCAGCTTCATGTGGAGCTCCTGATTCAGACCGAGGAAGTGGCTGAAGGAGAGAATGACCACCTCTTTGGGATGAGCATCCAGCCATTCTCTTATCTCCATCAAAACAGTCTGCAGGGAAAACACAAGCCAACATTCAGTCTGACAACTCACAACCTTGTTTTCAAAAACTGACACTTGTATGAAACGTGCTGGTTCAGTTATGTGGTGGGACTTGATTTTTTTTAGCTTTCACACATGAGACTACAAACATGATGGAAGTCTGTAACAAACTGCTTGAAAACTTCTGGATAAATGAGATTTTTTTTTTCCTTCTCATCATCCTTCAGCTCTGTTGGGGAGGAGATGAGTGAAGAGCGTCCTGATTTATCATACAAGCTGCCTGGGAGATTTAAGCGCAACTGGCTTGTAGACATGCTGAAGACCATAAAATTTCATGAAAACGCTCGCTGGCTGATTTAGGCCACATGGGCGACATAATTTAGAGTTTAATATCACAGCTAAATGTGGCTGTATAGGATCACCTGCAAGGATGGCAAAACCTTTTACACTTAACACCTGAAAAAGGTTCCTCTTTTGTTCCAAATAGAAGCCTAGTTCAGCCAATGTGGTTAAAAAAAGGATCCTGTGAGTCAATTGATGAGAAACCTTCTCCAATAATGATGAATGATCTCCATAAATGTCTCAGTGTTTTAAAATAAAAACTTACTATGTCAGAATACTGACTCTGTGTTTCAAAAGAATTGCAACTGTTCTCAAATTTGCACAAATTATGTTTTAAAGTTCACACTGCAGTCATACTGAATGGATTTTCAGAAAGTGAATAGGCCGAAAAGTTGTTACACTGTCACAGCATCTCACACACTGACTGTTGCATAAAACAGGAAATGACCAAGTCATCTAAGAAAGAGACCTGAAGTGTGTGTAAAACACAGGAGGAACACTTTCTTCCTCTTGCAATGTAAATATAAATTCATAGGCAATAAGAAAAAAATCAATTTAATACACTTTTGTAACTAAAGCCCTGTTATGACCGCGAGGTTTATGGTGCTAAATGTCTGCAAACTTTAAAACGACACTAAATAATTCATTTATCTGAGCTTAAATACTTGGAATCTTTGTACTTGAGCTACCTTGACACAACATTTTAGCATTAACTTTTATCCCATAATACTATTTAGTAAGAGAATAAGAGTTTAAATAAAAATGCTGTGTTCCCACAACAGTTACCATAAAAACGTTCAAAATGAAAACCGTAATCTCGGTTTCAGAGTGACAAAACATTCATAACCAATAAAATTATTCTTTAAAAAAATACACAGACAAGATGATTTAGTATTTCTGCAGTGATGAGTGTTTGCTTGTTCTTTATGGTTATTAAAGATGCAGATGGCTGCTATGGGAGCATAAATTTCACTGAAGCAACCTTATGGATGTCTGTGTCAGCATGTCATTACTTCACCTCCACAGTGAGCGTGGTGTAAACGCCGTGGTAGAAGTACAGATCGGTGGAGCTGTCGTTGGGCCTGTGTGCGATCCTCAGGTCACAGTATCTGACCCCGTAATCCAGCTGCTGCTTTATCGTATACTCCTGCAAGACATGGTGTGCACACGTGAGGACCAGCTTCAAACGTTCAAGAAAAACCTTTTTTTATTTATTTTATTTGCGATAGTGAGCATGAACTAGCTGGTGCATCTGTTTCTGTGAGTTATTACCTGGGTTTTCGCCCACTTGTACACAAAGGGGCGAATGAGGGGCTTCATGTATCTGTCCAGCTTTTGAAGCATGTCTGGCTGAGTGAGGTCAACAGGGGACCTGTCATTCATATCCAGACAGTAGGTTATTGCATTGTGGCTGCCTAAGTGGAGGAGAGATAATAAAACATTGTCACCACTAAGTAAATTATGGTTTATTGTAAAAGCTATGGTGGCTGCAGCTCGAGAAAACATGCAAAAAAACCCCAAACAAAACAAAAGCAGGTAAAGAAAAAAATCCTCATTTATTTACAAAAACACTGCAGATATGAAACTGCATTTTCTGTTTTAACTGTATGTTTATTTAAATGACTGTGTTGTCTGATTTTGCAGTGCATCTCTGTCTTAAACTAGTGAAGATGTTTTTCTTCATTTGCATGTTTCATTATTTGCATGTGTCTTCTTTAGTTGCAGTGGTTTGAACCATCAGGGCCCCCGTACCATGCAGCCAGGACAGTCTTTCATTTGTAAAGAGGTAATAAAGTGTAATAACACACAACACATATCCCCACAAATACCAGATAATTATCAACCGACTGCATCATCTGTGCGGTGTGTCGCATGGCAGCCTACCCGGGATGGCCAGGTGGTACAGAGGGGTGTCCGACAGAGCACATGGCAGGTGAGACATCCAGTTCTCCATGGGCAGCTCCCGGAGGCTCGGCTCACTCATCCCGGACACCGAGGACATGCTGAGCTCCAGCCCTGCATCCGATCACCGGACACACATTTTTTAAATACACCGCACTCAGAGCTGCTTTGTTTCTGCTATAGATGTTTGTGTTTATTTGGGTTAAATATCACATGAATGATGTGCAGACAAACTTGTGCATCACACACAGCAACGTGGAAGCTGCTCGTGCGGCTTATCTCACACTTACTTGATCAAACTGCTGCTGCTGCTGCTGCTGTTTCCTCCAACCGCTGAACCGGCTGAACCGGCCAAACCTCCACAAAGGCGAAAAACGACGGCGACCTAAACTATGGGCGTGTGTTAAAGAGAAGCCGTCCATCCTACAGCGAGACGAAATGTCACGGCCGCACATAAAACATGCATGACGAGGAGCGAGAATTAAAAGCGCGCGAGCGGCGGCCGTCTGGTTACCTTTTACACCTTTTGCACCTGCATAACCCGGAACGACGAGACAAACAACGGGCCCGGAGCATTTTTTTTTTTTTAGCTGCAGTTACTTATACAGCAATCCAAAAATAAATCCAGTATCTATGTGTCTGTGCCTGCTGGTGCATTAGTCCGGAGCCGCTCCGGTCACCCGGTGTTTGTCGGTCCTCCGGGTGCAGCAGAGTGCGCGAGGAGGGCGGCTCCGAGCCGGCTGGCTGATCGGCAGATGCAGAGACGGTCCAGTCTTAAAGAGACCGCGGAACTTTTAATATCATTATCACAGTAGTCTCCAAAATATCTCAGCCCCGCCCTAATCCTCACAAAAGAAGACGCGGCAGGCGTTTCACTTCCGGTGGTGACTGCGAAACACCTGGTGAGACGTCATTGGTGGGTGTGGCCAGTAGCAGCAGCTGTTAGCATAGCATGAAAATGGCTACAGTCATTCTATCATCCCTGTCAGTGATGTATAGTGTAGCCTATTATATGTTTGTTGTTCCTAACCTGAAGATATTAAACATGTGCATGTTTTGGGTTTGTTTTTGTTGTTTTTTTTAAAACCACATTTTAAGTCAGTGTGCACATAATTGGAATAATTTCCTCCTTATGAATAATGACATAAACGGATTTTATTCAAAAAGTCAAACGAAATTTAAATTTAAATGCTGTGCCTATGATTGCTAGCTCATATTTTTTTCTTATTTGCCATCATTTTTTGGTGCATTAATGCAATTCAGTGTACATTTTGAAAGGAATGTGTATTTGTCTCCTACACAAGACATGAGGACCCACCATAGAGAGCCTCAAGTGACCATTCCAGGAACTGCATTTTTTGGCAAGTGTGTGTTTGCTTTCATTTTCTGCCTCTGAGGTTGTTTCTTGTAACCCACTAGTAAAAACGTTGCTCTGCATCACTTCAAGCGATCAAAAAACCCCAAAGTACCTTTAACAGATAAATGAATTTTTATTTATTTGCTTGTCCTCTCATGTTTGCATCACATCATTTTTAAATATTGGATAGTTTTACCACTTAAGGTAAAAGAAGCTAATATTTAAAACAAACTGAAGAAGAAACAGTTTTCTATTCTCTAAAATATGAGTAAGATTTGTTCAAGTGAGATTAAACTTAACATTTAATCACCAACTATATTCTGATGTTATTAAACATGCTGAAGTGTAAATGTCTGTTAAAAATGCCACAATTTGCTGTGAAAATCTCCATATACTAAAAGGCATCTGTCTTATCTTAACTATTTCCTAAACGTAAATCGGTAAGGAATTTAGAACACTGACCTTTGTGCTAAATCTGCCTCCAAAGAGGGAATTGATTAAGTTGTTTGTTTGTTTACGATAATTTGTTTGGTCAGGTCTTCCTCAGCTTCTTCAGCAGGTCAATAAAGCCTGAAACAGCATTAACCAGTGTGGTGGAAAGTCCTGCTCAGCTGACTTTGGATCAAACCACACAGGAGCTTCTCTCTCCCTGTTAAATGCATTATGCATTGCAGGTATTTTAACATGCAATCAGCAGGAGCACAGGTTTAATTAACCACATTAAATGTGTTTAGCTGGTTTCAACATCGTGATGTTAAAAATTCTGGCTCACTGATAATGAAAAGTCATTTGAATGTTAATAATATCATGCATGCTTTTCCTGCAACGATGAAGCATCACACCTGCTTTGAAAAATGCCTTTATACGTTTACTAAATACAGTGTATTGACTCCACTGTAGAGAAAACAGTGTGCATTGGAGGCTTCAGTTAAAAAGTATAGCAATGCTGCCACCTAGCTTTCATCCACCAAACTAACAGAAACATGATCCTACTGATGTTTGCCTGGAAGTCATTAATTCTTTCATCCTTCATTTCTAATCTGAAAACACTTTTCACTGCAAACCTCTGACCATGTGGCAAGAATTTTCACTTAAATCTGCTTGCAGCTGAAAGCTAATCTCTCATTTTGTGATGCCTCATGTATTACTATTATTTCCTTTTCATCATTTGTTGTATCACTTTCAAATGTGTTCTCCTATAAGGCTCTAATGTCTTTAATAAACTGGTACTCCTATAGCATTTTACATTTTATTACTCTCTTGTTATATTCTGTTGTCTTTAAGCAATCTCCTTTACAGCAATTTATTTCAGCATTAATACATTTCCACTTCATCTTATAATATCGCCTGTGATCTAAATATGGACACAAATATTATTTTTTACTACAAAAGACAGAAAGAACAAAATGCATTATAGTGGTTTTCGTGACATAGTGGGGATGTTTTAGCACAATTTTTATTTCTTTCAAATTAAATTAACTACCAAACTATATTTAGTGTGTACTGTAAATTATTGTTGAAGTGGATATTAAAAGTGAAAGTCTCATGTTTATTCTTTATGTTAAAATGAGGCATTAGATTAAAATTTATTCGATTAATGGTCTTCTTATCTAAAGTGTTGATTTGATTTTGCTTTGCTCTTGGGGTCAGGATAGATTTAGGGTCTCTTTTAAGCTTTTAAACTCATAAAGAAAAGAGTTCTTTACATTTAAAACTGTCCATTTCACTGAATACTGGGTCCAAACATACTGATACTTGACACCAAACCCTTGGTCAAATTATTTTTTCTTTAATCAGATAATTTATTATCAAAAAAAGTGACACAAGTAACAGAGCAGACTGCAGTATGTCACGTTTGATAATGAAGGCTGATCATGTGATGATCTGAGACCAGTAACAAAGGCAATCAATTATATATCTGTACTCAGTCTTTGTTTTTTTGCATCCAGCTTCAAACACATTACTGGGGGATACGTGAGGTAATGTAATTATGCTTTCTTACACACATTTCTTCCCTTTTTGCAACAAGAACTTGAAACTTTTTCATGATCCTTTAAATCTAACCATCACTGAAGGTACTAACAGTGCGAAACTGCATTCCTACACACAAAAGGCATTTGTGTTCATAAAACTGAATCTACTACTTGACAAATATAAAAAAAAAAGGTCACCGAGTCAGTTTATCACCTGTGGGAAAACAGGTCAACTGCAACAGACAATGTGCAAGAAACCGGTGCAGCAAATACAAGAGTTCACTACAAAATCCCCCTCCGGCATGTCGGTTTTAAATTCTGTTGATTCAGTTTTCGAAGCATCGATTCAGTGGAATGTGTGTGTGATTCAATATTATTTACATTCCAATTCGAACATCGTATGTACAGCAGTTTGAATCAAAGGCAAATTGAACCCATGTGGGAGTTACAGGAGTGTTTAATACAAAGTTGAGTACAAAATGTAAAGCCAGCAACAATGAAAGGCGAGTGTGTAAATCTCAGAAGACTGTCGGGTTTGTTCCTCTCGAACCAGCACTAACACAAGGCTACGTTTCTTAAATGAACCCCACTGGGAGATGTTCTTGTTGTTCTTCGTGCATCTTCGGCTTTATGTTTGCAGCACCACCAGCACCGGGTCTGGTTCTGGTCCCTGATAAGAGATTTGTTCATAGAGACGGCCTGGCACTTGGGAAGAAGGTCAGGAGAGAACAGCAGCGGTGAGCCGGGTGGACGAACAGCTGTCACCTCTGCATGGGGTGTCTGGATCCCAGCGACTGTTTCCCACGACTGACCCCTTTCCTCTGAGTGTCAGGCAACCCGACCTGCCGCCTTTGCTTCCCTTTGGCCTCCGGCTCGGAGTCACTGAGCTCCAGGTCGGGACAGTATCCGTCATTGTCCTGGTACGATCTCTGGTTTTTTACTTTGTGTTCAGACACAGGTTTAGCCCAAAGTGTCTCCTTGGCTGAGCCCTTTCGGGACAGTTTGTCAGAGGCCCGCAGGTCCTTTGTGGTCCGTACTAAGTTAATTGTCGCCTGTTTGAAGGATCTGCCAAAGTGCTCCATGGCAGACTTGCGAAAGCTGCTCTTGTCCAAAGCCTGATTTGAAACGTCCTGATCACCAGGCGTCTGGCAACAACTGTCCTTCTGGGCCACTAACTTCTCGAGGAGGCCGTTAGGTTTGGCCACGCGCGATCTGTCTTGGTCCAGTTTGCTGTGACTGTTGGAGGACTGCCCATGAAGCGCGGCGTGCAGGGCTAAAGGTTTGCCACTCGGTTTGACGGGCAGCGCCGAGCTGCTCGAGGAAGACAGCCTCCCGTTTGAACGCTCATCCTTCCGTCCACGTCCATCCAGCTGAGGCTTCCCCTGACCCAGACCTTCACCTGCATGTTCAGTAACGTTGCCACGATTGTCCGGGCAGAGCGGCCCATTGCCTGATTTAGAACTGGAATTTCCATTTCCAAGACTTGACGTTTTGGGCATTTTCAGCTTCAGGGTTATTCTCGGAGGAGGACGAAACAGCATGCTCTCTGCTGGGTACGAGGAGGGAAGACCTGGTGACAAAAAGGGATGATCAAAACTCAGTAATTCACATTACAGCTAAGTGTTTGATAAAAAGGAAGATTATAATTGGGAACAGTTGTTTCTAATTCTAAACTGTGTGCTTGTGGTGATACAATGGCTGCCAAGCTGAAGGACAACAGATGGCTCACCAGCAGAGAGCTCCTGGTTCACCAGCTTCACGTGCAGGTTGAACATCTGCTCCTGGGCTTTGCTCTGCAGCAGCTTCAGCTTCTCCCGCCGACTCACCATGTAACACAGATTCCTCACCTGCACAAAGACGAAAAAGAAAAAAAAGGACAAATCAAGTGCTGTCCTTCAAAATCAAGCACGACACAGCGTAACTGTCTGTAGAGCTCTTTTCTCTCTGCTGCCTTTAAAAAGACACTGATCTCACTCTTCACGCCTAAGACTCAAGACTGTACATCGCTGTCATAAAGCTCTCATCCTCTCAACTCTCAGTGGAGTAGTTCAGCCTTCTTTACAAAGTCTTTCTGAAATATATTTGGAGAGAGACATGTAAAGAACAATTTCTACAAACTGATTCAAATAAAGAACAATTTTAAAACACAGAGCTCAAACAATCAGTCAATTAAAAATCAATCTGGAACTATTTTAATAATCCATCCTGTAAAAACAACATTCACATGTTCCACCTTCTCCGATGTGAGAGTCTGCAGCTTGACTCTGATTTTATGATAATACAGCAAATATTTGAGACTTTAGACTGATGGACTGACAAAACAATGATTAGAAGATGCTGCCTTGGTCTGTTTTTCCCTACTATATACTGCTGGTTTTACTCGAATAATCAATATATCAGGCACCAATATCAGCTTTGTAAGTTTTTACCTCCATTTTTCTTGACTTGATTCTGAACTGTATTGGCTTCAACCAAAGGGGACATTCACAATGCTGTTTGGCATTTTTTGACAATTAGGGTTTATGTTTTATGTAGATTTTTTTTTAGATTTGATTTAAACAGTGACTCCATGTTAATAAAAACAAGGAAACAAAAAACACTGAGGATGACTATACCACTGTGTGTTAAAAAAATGCACCCACCCTCTCCAAATCCTGCCGCAGGTGCATGAACATCCGCATACGTGTGTGGATGCTGTCCTCCTGCGGCTGCAGCACCAGGTTCTCCTCCTCCTCTTTAGGGGGCAGCAGAGCTTTGTTGAAATTAGCTTTCCTCTTCAGCTTCCAGTACTGATAGATGAAATCTGCCAGGCGCTCAGAGAGTCCGAGGGCCTGGGCCAACTCCTCCAGCTGGATTAGAGTGTAGAACTCCTCCTCCAGCTCCTGCAGTCTCTGTGCCCGCTGGCCCACCTTCTCCGCCTCGGCGGGAGCTTTACAGCGGGCTGGACTCAGGCCAGCCTCCCCGGTTTTAGATTTGCTGTGCTTGAGGCAGTAAGACTTGAACTTGACTTCATCCCCTTCATCCAGGATGGTCTTCATCTCCAGGCTGTGCTCAAAGGCACAGGTCACGTGGAAAGGAGTGGTGCAGTTCTTTACCGAGCACTGTGAGACGGTTGCAAAACAGGTTATTATGTCTACATGGACTAGTAACCTATTTACTATGAATAAGAAGATTCTGGTAAAACAGGCACTTAGAGATACAGTTTGCAGAAACCTAATTTCTCCAGTAACCTGAGTTTACATGAAGCTTCATTTTAGCTAACAGAGATGAGAGTGGTATCAATCTTCTCCTCTATTAGCAAAATAGCAAATAATTATATTTCCAAAATTTTGATCTATTAATTTAAGCCTCCAGTCTCTTTATAAAGTCAAACTACAAACGTTTTGGAGACACCTCATGTCTTCAGAGGGAGGATTTTTGAATGGCATAACCGTTTAACTCAAGTAAGATAACCAAATTAAGGTGTTTGCATAATTATTGCTTAAACTTTACATTAACATTATTTTGGTTATCACTAGATGAATGACATCACAGGGAACACAGATCCATGCTCACCTGTATACATGCACCTGTCTTCAGTTTACACAGACTGCAGATGAGGGACCAGCGACTGGGTGGGATGTGGGAGACTTTGGTGATGGGCTCCATCCTCTCGGGACAAGCGATGCTGACCTTCAGAGGAGGAAAATGTGCAACATGAAGAGAGTTTATTCAACACTTACTGTAGAACAATATATTAAAAAAAAAAACAATATAAGAAGAGCAAAGCAGAGTGTATGAGTGTTTGTATACCTCTGGTATCCACAGGGCGCAGCTTACATGTGCCCACTTGGTGCCTGCACGTGTTGCCTTCATGGCACCGCCCTTTTTCGGACACAGAAGGCACTGAGGGTCGATGCCGAGGACACACGTCCTACACAACCAGTTTCCAACAGGCACTTTGACGATGCCATAACAGGCCTGCGAGGAGAGCAGCAGGTTGGACAAAGAGATGTGTTAAGTAAATCAGTTATTGTAAACACAATTAGAATAAAAATAGTGAAATGTGTGTCTACAACTCAACTTCTGAGACTAAAAATATTGTTTCTTCATTATTTATTTACTATTTACTCTTTTTTTAAAGTGAAAATCAACTTTCCTCGATAACTTTCCATCATTTACTTGTGACAGCAGAGTTGTCACTGATAACTGAATAATTTTAGACCATCAAAATCAGGTTTGATATATTGTCGGTTAAATAACTAAGCAATTGATTGACTAACTGCTGACTCGACATGTTGCTTGTATGACCAGAGGTGCGCTCCTGTTTACCTGGTGCACACAGATGTTGCACTTGTCACAGAACACCATGTCGTTCCCCTCTTCGCTGTCGGGGGAGCGGCACACATCGCAGATCACGTCCTCGTCGTATTCAATCCCCAGGCCTTCCACCGTCTCGATGGCGTGGTTCATGTTGTCATGGCACTGCCTCTCCAGAGCCTCCATGGTGCGCTCCATCGTCAGCTCGTCTATGGGCTCCTCCCCTGCAGGACAAACAAGCAAAAACCCCACATGGTCAAAGAAACCCCAACAGGCTGTGGAAATAATCATGACTCCAGATCTTAATGCTCTTAATTCCAGCTTAGGGAGACAGATGTTAGTGTTTGTAGATGTGACTTCACTGTCCAGCAAAATAGCTGAATGAGAATTTCATGGTGGATTATCCCCTTATGACTCTGTTCCTTACCCATGCGGTCAAGTTCTTTGTTGAGTGTGTGCAGCCAGTAAAGGTCCACGTCGTCCAGATCGTAGCGACACATGGCCTCCGCCAGCTCTTTGATGCTGACATAACCTGGTTCTGTTGACTCCTGACTCGAGCACTGGATGTACTTCCTCTGGTGGGTGTAAAGCATCTCTTTGGGCTTCTCCACCATAACTCTGAAAACAGAAGACACAATCAAAAATCTGTCATCACAGAAACACATTTAGACTGCTGTGTCCGATCAGACCTCTAAAAATCTAACCACAATACCTGACTGAAGGTTCAGGGATGGTGTCTGGACATGCCAGCACCTGGACTCCCTTCTCCCACTCCTGCTTCCAGGTGTCTGCCAGCAGGTAGTAGTCTTCTGGGGACACATGATGGGAGTCGGGCAGCTTCATGGCACTTATCAGGTCTTTTCTGAACACCTGCAAGAGAGGACACAGCACACATTGAGTCACACAGGCCCTAACATTGAATACCTCTGATCATGGAGCCTGAGGATGGGGACCTACTTCAGCCGGTTTCTTCGGGTTGGAGGCCGGCGTTCCAGGTTTGCTGCCATATTTGTTGGAAGAGCAGAAGGAGGTAGAGGGACCTAAATAAATAAAAAAAGATGATTTGAATAAAAGAACAGCAGAGAAAAATAAACAGTCAAGTTAGATTACAGGAGCTTTTTGATAGACAACTCACTCTCATTGTCAGAACTGTTGCTGCCGCTTGAGGACCTGAGACGTTTCATCCTGTAACATCCTGCAGAAGAGAAAAAACATCAAAACATTTCAGACTGTGTGAGAAAAGAGTGTGTTTTTAAAGCCAGCCACAAATCAAACTTATGAAACTTATTTTTCAGTTGAACAGCCCAGATATAAAGCAACAGTGTGCACACACAGGAAGTGGTCACTCACCATAAAATTAAAGTTGAAAAGCATGCTAGTGGATTCCTCTGATCAACCCTCAACTACTTAGTTTTGTGCCTGCAAACGAGAAATATGTTGATCAAACATGCAGAATATGAAGCAGAAGGTGCAAAAGAAAAATAGACAAATTTATTGTGATTTTGCATGGTTGGGTCTGCTTACCGTATTTTCCGCACTATAAGGCGCATCGGATTATAAGACGCACCTTCAATGAATGGCCTATTTTAAAACTGTT
>JAQMCX010000046.1:8877216-8947237 GCA_029814765.1 Acanthurus leucopareius
TATAAGGCGCACTGTCGGTTTTTGAGAAAATTAAAGGCTTTTAGGTGCGCCTTATAGTGCGGAAAATACGGTAATATGACATCATTTGTCTGAGAGACTTACAGTGAAATATTTAGTATATGGATATCATAGTAGTATTAAAACAGCAGATTTTGCAGATTATTGTTAGTGCAATTTTAAAGTCATCGTAATTCAGTTTTTCTTAATTCATTTATGAAATGTTGACCGCTTTAAGTGAATGAAATAGACCTCACAGGCTCACAGTATGTGCCTTTACCCTACTGAATCACCGGGACAACTCATTAAAAGATTTCTAAATACTGAGTGACTCAAACCCACAGTAGCCCCAAATACAGTACGCTGTTTCAACAGACAGGCAGACAGGACATGCCTCACATTCCCCATGAGGACAGGAGGGGCAGGAGGGGGCATGAAGCCAGCTCCACTTCATACCATAGTAAGAGTAAAATACAGAATATTTATGCCAACTGATGATAGAAACGTACAAACAGTTTATTAATGATAACAGTGTCCTAAAAACAGACATAATTCAATCTGATCACAGTGACTCTCAGTTTATTTCTACTGACACACACTGAACTGTCTCAAACAACCTGAGCAGCTGCAGTTATTTCTTGAGTAAATCTCAGTGCTATTTTTAAGATAAAATTACTCAACACAAGCACACCACAGTACACTGAGTGTTCACCTCCGCAGCTCAGCCTGTTGCAGCCGCACTTAAAAACACCAGCATCTGCTGGTGACATGAGTGTTTCTGCTTCTGAATGCAGCAAAGGCTGAGTGCTCAGCCATTTGAGGCTGGTAAATAAACAAAGGATGAGTGATGAATAACATTATAGTTTGGGTTTTTAAATATAAGGCTACAATTTGAGTTGACTGAGATAAAATGCAGAGGTGGTAAGCAGGACTGGTTGAACCTTACCTCACTGTTTCTACTTATGTTTCAGTTCTCTTCAAAAATGCATATGAGTTTTCTCTCATTTCCTTATTGTTTTTTATTCCTGTAATGAAGAGGTTCTCATTTCTTTTAGTGCATGCCCTCCCACCTAAAAAGCTGATAAAGGACACATCCTCCATCCCACAAGTTTTTATTAATCATTTACACTGACGGGGGAAAACAACTAATACTAAATGATCTAAGTTGAATTTTCGTGAAACAAAGAAAGAACGATAATGTCAGCAAACTTTTCGCCTGGTTATTTTCCCAATCTAAAGTATATGCATTTCACTTAGTTTTACTCTATTACTCTTCTGGTCATCATGGCCCCAGCTAAAATGGCTCCATGCCTCAGCCCCTCAGTGGGGCACGCCCCTCAGTTTTGGAACCACTGACTTTGATTTCACTTGCACTGAAACAACTCCGATTGTCATTGATAATCATTGATAATCTATGAGTTCTGAAGCAAAAAATGACAGGGCAGATCAATACCCAGAGTATTACTACTATTCAAGTATTGATTGATGTATCAATACTGGATTCAATAGGACTAATACCAAAAAATGGATCCAGCTCATGTTAGTTGGCCTTTTGGGCAGATGAACATTGTTCTTAGTGCTGCAATATTTACATCTGCTGTTATGTGCACGCAGGCGGTGATAGTTAATTAAATTTCTATACTTACTGGTTTAAGACTGGGGTTAGTATATTTAAATGTGTTTTAAGTTTGACATATTATTTGATGAAATATACTCAGAAGCAGAATAGTAGTAAGTTATTACATTTCCCTCTGGTATAAAATAGTACATTGGATGCATTTTAGCATTGAGGCAAAATGGTTTTGGCTCTGGGATCCAACAGAAACTACATTTTGTAGTTTATGGGGCTAAGTTTATGGCAGATAAATGCTTAAAATGTTAATATTGATGTTGGAGTCATGAAATAGACAGTTCAAGGCCATAATATGTTCATAATTTGATTTTAATGGCACCCCTATTTTAATAATTACGGCAATAATATTAGATTTTTATACCTCAGGAGTAGGCACCTCCTTTTGGCCTCCACTGAGGGAAATACACTCAGACTTAGTTATATTGAGTCATATTAATACCCCCGTTATCTCCTCAATTAAACGCATAGTGCAAACCGGTTACGTGCACGGATATGACATCATACTGGAGAAAGCACCGATATGAGTTTCTGAGGAAGCGAATACCAAACTGTGGTTGTCCCCTTATTTACATTTATTTTCTCTCGTATCGTGTTCTCCCACATGTTTTTGAGTCTGATTACTAACCGTGACCGGGCCGGTGGCCTTTAGAAAATTAAAGCCTTAAATAAAAGTGCCTGCCCTGCCCAAAGAGCCTCGTTGGCGCCAAACACGCTCACGCAGGCCTGTCGCGAGCTGCACTGCAGGCTGTGGAGAAATCAAACATGGGCGCCACCATCATACAAAGATGTCACTTCCTAGAGCCATTTAGGCGAATATTCACACACCCCTGCTGGGTTTATCAATCAATGAAACCAGGGAAATTCAGAAACACGGTTAATTAAAAGTTGCTTGGACTGATGTAATTTAAAAAAGCAGGCAGATTCCTGGAAAAGCAGGGAAAGGAGAAGGCCCCGTGGCCTGGATAAAACCATCCAGGGCAAAATCCTGGCACACTGAGTCCCACTGAACACACGAGCATATTGTTCACAATCTTCCCGCTTTACCTTCAGTCCACGCTCCGGTGTCCGCTGTACTCCGACCGCGTATCGGTCCAGACAAACCGTCCGGCATATAGCTAAAAAACACAGAGGCTCAGGGTGCAGATATACATTAAATTTAGGGTTTTTGTGTCCCCCCCCTCAGTGGGAATCTCCAGGGCTGCAGTCTGTCCACCAACACGGCACAACAGCTCTATTGTACCGCGCGTCCCGACGGGTCCTAAACCCCGCCGTTTTCCTTTCCGTCAGGGTGCGCTCGATTTGTTTCCTGGCGTCAACCTGTTAATCTATGCACCACAACACAAGTCCTCCACAACATATCACGTTAACATTAAATAACTAATCGGTCACAGTTGTGCTTTAAGAAATTCTACTCGTTTTAATGTGACTTCATTTTTTTTTAAAGAAAGTGGGTCATTTAAATGTAGAAACAACAAATTACAGACAAACACACATATTCATACAAAGTGCTCTACAAAAACTGTTTCCTCAAGTACAAAAAAATTTTACAAATACAAAAGTACAACACAAATCTCTATCTATTTCGTTTCCCTCAAAGGCAATTGTACAAAACTGTTTGATATATCAGGCTAAACTGAGCTTAGACTAAATCTGCAATGTATTGCATGTCATCACTGATAATATGAATAAATAATGGGTCCCAGGAGAGACTGAGTGAGGTCAAGCTGTTGAAGCATTGACTCGGACAATCAATAGTCAAACAATGAAACGCTCTTCTAACCCTAAGTAGGCGGAAGTCAAATGGCTGAAGTGAAAGCTGCTAACTATGATTCACTGAGGAAGACTGCACTTTGATATCGAACTCCTCAAATCAAAAGCCATGATTCACGGTGCTTTATAAAACACCGGAGTGAAGCTGTTTCTGCTTGAGAAATGAAACGTATGTCTAAAATTTATGCACCAAGAAACAAAATTCACTAATTGGATGTGTTATATTCATTACATCTTAGCAGTTTAACACAAAATACATAGAGTCAAACAGGAGTATTTACATTGACAGCTTGTACGAAAATGTTAAGTTGCTTTAATTGAACTTTGAGCTCTTTATTGTTTTTAACGATTGGTTGATCATTAGGTTACAGGGGTGACATAGAATGTTCCTCATAAAATAAAATCATAAAATCTTTTTTTTAGTAAACTCACGTGAGCAGAATCCCTGCAACACACTGCTTTATTTCTCTTATCTCACTTTCAGAATGTGTGTATGAAAAGTCTGATAACAAAATGAAGTCACATTTCATGAAACATTTACTAAAAATCATATCAAAGAACACAAGTTTATGTCTATACAAAAATATTCAGTAAAGAATATAAAACAAATATTGTAACAAAAAAAGAATCACTGTTTGCCTACATCATAAACCCAGCAGGTATTTACACTATTTAGTGTAAACAGATCAGTTAATCTGGATGATCAGCAAAACACACTCAGACTTTCACAGCTGAACTTTGGCCTAACAGATATCAATAAGATGTAGTAATGCTCTACACAGCATGTCTGAAATATACAGATTTTTCAACAAGTCAATTATCTAAACCACATACACAAATAAATCCTGGCAAGAAATAAAAATATGATTTATATTTACAAAATAATTTCCCTCAGGCATTCTTGTGCTCTTGTTTTTTTGTTTTCACTGAAACGTCTGTTTCAACCAGTGAAGAAAAACAAAAATTACATGAATTACACTTACAGCAAATGGCTACATTCACGATGATAAAAGCAACAGAATTACCAAATACATTCATAGAAACATAAATATTCACAGCACTCTCAGAGACTAGTGGACATTAAGTGGTTTACAGCACATGTTTTATGGGGGGGGGGGGGTTAGTCTGCAGACTCATGGTTGATCAACTGAATTGTAAAATCCAAGGCTTTATCGAACACAGTCCTTATTTTAACTTTCCTACCTAATTGCACGGACAAAAACAGGCAAATATTCAAACACCACTATAATTCAAACCAAGCTGGACGGCGAGTGGGGGGGGCTTGGAAAAGCCGATTCAATGTCTGAGCAGCAGTTTTTGTTTTTGATACGTGATCATTCACAGGCCCATCTGCATGTCAGCGAAGTTGAAGAAGTTGTCCACATCTCGAGAGGATGTATTTTTGTTATCGGACACAAAAACCTGCAGAAAAAGAAGACATAACATGTTCTAGATTCCTGTTTTGTGCTTGGTATTTTGCTTGAGAAAGAGAGGTGATTTGTGTCATACTGAAAAAAAGACATAGTACTATTATTTACCTTGGTCCCACTGAACACTTCATTAGCAATGTTCTTGCAGGCTTCAACAACGCCGTCACCGTTCAGCTCCAGCGCAATGACAGGACCTTCAGAGTGAGTAAGATCCGATATTTACAACTGCTGCACAACTTCACAGCTAAAGTTATACTGCAGCTAAATACAGGTCTTCCTCTTCAGCACAAAATCCTGTTACTTCATCACAGACTTTGGTTATGAAACTGTGAACGTTTTCCACTGAAAAGAGGATCCTGACACTTCCAAGTATTTAACACCACATTTGAGTGCTGACTCGGTTGATTTCTGCAATGCGCACCAGATTGGCACAAGAAAACTGGCAGTCAGCAATGAATAATCAATAAGAATCATGTGAGCATGTTAACCAAGTCATTTCTTTTTTTGGCTCTAATATAGCAAAAAGAAGCAGCAAACTGTAGTCTGAGAGAGAGTAAAGTTACATTTAAGCAATTGGGTGAAGACGAAACGAAAGAGAGTAAGCCAAATGAGTTTTTGATTTTAATAGTTTAAGCAAACAGTCAGTACATACAGCATTAATTAATGGGTACTGGAGGATTACAAAGTGAAAAACAAAGTTACAAAGTTTGTCGGTTTTGACATTTCTGCTGTTCTGCTGAAGGACACAGCTTGATCCTCAAATTACTTAAAATGTAAATGTGTACAAGTTGTAACAAGCTGATAGTGGGGAGATATTCAAGAACAACAACAAGACAAAAAGACTGACAAAAAGAACATTACCTTTAGTGATCCACTCCACGAGGTCCTCTGCACTGTTCTGAAACACTCTCTTCACATCTTCAGGCCGCATTGAAACTTCCTTGGTCTGGATCAGCACAAAGCCTTTACTGATTGCCTGTGCAAATTAAATAGAAAAGTTAATGACAAAAATCCATGAACAATGAAAAAGCTAAAAAAAAAAATCTTCCATGTGAACACACAGTGGAGATAAACTGCAAACATGAGACTTGCAGCAGGATGTCTTCACATGTGAACCAGTCGCATGCCTGTGTGAGTGAGTAATGCATATTTTGGCAAAACACAAACATCACTGGAATGTTTAAGTAGCAACGCAGGCAGCTTAGTGAGGTGGTTTAGGATTTCAGAAACATTTTTCTTTGAGTTCAAAGTCTGACAAACTCAGGAGGTTCAAAATAAATTGATTGGGAGTACCTACAGAACACCCAGAATTAATTCCTATGTAACTATTATTTTATGGAATAAGCGGGTATCCAAAAAAATGGTGATGCTCTTTTCTCAAAACCACAATGAATGAATTGAGTTTCAACAGCCTCAGTTGAAAAAGCCAGCATTTTAAAAACCAAGTCATACAGTAAATATTAAGAGGAAATAATTGGGTGGGTTGATAAGACGTGTTATCTTAAACCTCTTTCCGGCATAATCTTCTTTGACGATGCAACTCATTTAATTTAGCTGATAACCAGCTTCAGATTGCTCTACTTAATTTGTTACGCTAAAGCTAAACTTCCTCAACATGATGAGTCTTTAAACTTCTGTTCCTTCTATAAAATATTGCACGTCGGTTTTGCTTTTCTGTCAGTTGACTCTGCAACCTTTTTAAGGCACAGTCAAAGCATGACTGACAAAACACAAACTTATAGCAGTGTTACAATGGTGAGGAAGCTCTGACACATCATCAACACCATTTTTCTGTTTCCATCCTAAAAAAGACCTTTTCTTTAGCACATCAAAACTAATGATGTTGAAGTGAGAGTTGAAAGGTATCAAAGTGAAACCTCCTCACACGCTCTTCCTTTTTATTGTTCTCACCTCATCAATCATCTTGCGGGCGTTTGCAGTGGTGTACTCTCCGGCAAAGAAAACAAAGAGGCAGGACTCCTCACTGTCCTTACGCCTCCCCCCCTTTGTCAAAGGCACAATGCTGCGCGCTGGGTCACAGGAGGTTCGAATAGACTTGAATTCAGACTCTGCATCTGGGGCCGGCACGAAATCCTGAACTGCTGAGGCCTCTGGTAACAAGCTCCAGTTGTTCTCTCCAGACACTGGCGTGAAGTCGTGGATGTTACTCCAGTTGTTATTGAAAATGCTGAGCCCTGCGTCCTTAAAGTGGAAGGCCAGCTCAGGGTAGAAGTACTGGAAGCAGCCAAACTTCATACCTGTAGAGGATTCAATGATGGGCTGAGTGGCGCAGCACAAGAACACCTCCATCTTTTTACAGTCTCGCGTGCGAAACTGCTGACAGGCCACAACGCACTTAATGTCTTTACAGTCTCTAAAAAACACACTGCCCTTGACAGGTCCTAGAAAAATGCGGCAGTTGACACAGTCATCGATGGTGATGGTTGCTGAGTGGTCAAACACGTAGATGTTGCAGTTCTCACACTCTTGGATAACAAACTGTTGCCCGTTCAGTTTGCCTGGCAGACGACCCACTGTGACATCTTTGAGCCCAGTCAGCATATAGTCTTTGGGATCAACCTGGGCAAAGAGAAAGACGACTAGATGAGTATTTAAACAATAAATTAAAAGATGCACCACATACATTTTTGCTGCAGAACATATGAGTGTTTTACTATCATACTACTGTTATACTATTTTAATGCTCCAGTAACACGACAGTTGTTTTTCCCTGCATGACTGATATAATTAGCTTGAAGGTGTATATGAAACTTCTGATTGACTCTATAATTAAATACTGCACGAGGTCGTGTCTTTCACGGCAAACCACAATTTAAGTTTAACATCCCGTCACTCAAACGGAAGTTGTACCGCTGAGTTATTCACGCCCATAATGTCTGAACAGGCCATGTCAAATGCGGTCAGCTGTGGTAGGGTGAACTACACGGTGCTGTGTAGTAATCCTATAATGAGATAACTCTAGATGCATGAAGTTAGAGAGAGGGGGCGAGGCTTTGAGCTAAAACTCAGGAGAGTTTTTAACTTGTAATTAACGTTGCATGCATCCCAGTGGTTTCTTATGTAACAGCCAACATGTGAAGCCGAAAAACTGACACTTGGTTGGCCGTTTATACAATGTTCGTTTACCTTCGTAGCTGCAGCATGAAGGAAATCAGGTTAGAAATACACATATCGATTTAAGATAACGTCACTGGTTAACACAGCAGGGTCATTGAAACTCATGAAAACATTGTAGAGAACAGTTAATCATTTGTTTGTGTTATAAAAACGCCACATTAATCACAAATCTGTAATTCATAGGTGAAAATGTAGCTAACCGCACATTTTTGACTTCACAGTAGCGTTAACAGCAGCTGACAGGGACTTAACACGCAAACTGAAATATGTCAGGCGTTCATGTTTAACAATTTAAAACCTCTTAGGTATAAATGTATTTTTAATTAATCGCTTTACTTTGCGTTTCACATGTTTTACAAGTTACCTTTTCTCTCTTATCCCAGCTATACTGCTTCGGTGGCTCGTCGGTGTTGTTGCCAAGGGGAACCGCGTTGCTTGTCGTCGTAGTTTCGACAGTCGTTGTTGTCGGCGTACGATCCTCTTTTTCGGATGACTTTCTTTTGGATTTCTTCGAAAAGAAGCACCCCATTTTGGTCTTTTGGTGATTTCACAGACCAGATGAGAAAAAAGCCTCCCAATACTATGCTTAGCTTGAAGAAGACGAGAAAATGTGAGGCAGAGGCTTACGTGCACTTTAGTTGACAAGATTTTTTTTAGCTTCCTGTTTCACAGCTTCGTTTCGCAACCAATCGGAGCCGTGATAGTCGTTACAACAGCCAATCACAGAGCTGGATAGCCGTGACGAGCTCATGTGCACTCAAGAGGCGTTTGAGTACAAGAAGAAAAAAGAATTCTTTAACCAGATTTTGTTTAAATCATGTTTGAATGCATGTTAATGTACATAAAATGTTTTTTAAAAAGCTGTTCAAGATACGCTTTTCAAGTCAGCCTTGCAATGCTAACTCAAACGAACAGAATACATTAGAACTGCTGCTGTAAAATACAAAGGTATTTCATCGACAAATAATTTAATTTTTCCATTAGACTTTTTTTTAGAATTGGATGATCTTAAATTAACCTATATTGACCTACACTGTTCTCATAATTTACATTAGTTGTCACCGAGGAGGAAAACCTTAGATAAAGCAACAAAAAAAACAATTGATTAAGCAGACTAACATGAACGCACCGTTTTCTACACCTCAGTCACACCTCTCTGGGTGTTGTCTCTATCAGAAAAAGCTGCTTACACAATTTTCCTACTTGATGAAAAAACCTTTTAGTAAAAATTACAATAATTAGATGAAGTTAAATGACTGAAAAAATGCAGATTCCATTCATGCTAAACAACTAACATGTGTGGGGTTTTTTTACATTACAGACAGGTTAATGTATTTGCAGTGTATGTTATATCAGTTGTAGAATTAAAGAACACACTCTTGCACAACAAATCACAAACAGCATGTACCCATGTCCAACTAGACATCAGATTAGCTCGTAACTTAAGCCACTAGGCCAGTCTAATAATAGGTAATCCCCCATCATGCCTCTGTAAAAGATGCTCCAAAGCCTGGCCTTTTTGTCAACCCACATCCCCTTTTCATGCTCTGTCACCACATGACTGTTAAGTGACTAATTTAAATACCAAGTTCAATTTTACTCAACGTTTGGAGAATGCAGAGTACAATAAAGGCCATTATAAAGGTGTATTATGTTCTTTCTTCTTCTTTTTTTTTTGCAGTGAGATGTAGTGAAGACTTGCTGGGTGAGAAAACAAAATAGCCCGATGACAGGATTAGAGTTTACGTCTTTACTACGGTAGATTAAAAAAAAAAGGTGCTTTAAGTCTAATGAACACTTCACCAGACTTCCTTTACACTCAGCAACAGCTGGTTCCGTCAGTTACAGTGCTGACAAATCCTGTGATAAAACAGCATCTGATGCATGCGGTGACTGATTGGCCTCTAAATGAAATAGATTTTTAGGAGCTTCTGTGGCATCAGTGTTACATTCAATTGATTTTAAAGAAATTTCGCCCTCCAACAATACTCTCTCTGTCAGAGGTGATGACCACAGCTGAGCTCACTAGCTGAATACATAACTGTGAAGTAGTCTATTAAATCAGTGTGAAACTAAACCTCTCTTATAGCACATGATGACACAAGGCATGTCTGGATTAACCAGTTAGGGGACCCTGGGGCTATTTGATACTTCCCCACTCTCAATTTCCCTCCAACCATCTCTTCCCCATCACACACTTCCTCTGTGCATTATGTGTGCATTCTATCACCTCCCCCCTTCAAGTCACAGTCAATCATTGATTAAATATTGCTTTATTTCAAGGTTTGATTCAAGGATATGCATGCTCAATGTGAGAACAACTTAAACTAAAATAACTTTTACTTTTTCGTCCACGTAGGAAAAAAATTCCCTGAATATGGCCATGTATGAATTGGACATAGTTAATGTGTTTACAGCAGATTCAGACTGAGGTTAGCATTCAATTCCGAGTTGTCTTTCTATCTACCTAAGAAAAATAAGACCTACACATTCTGTTTTTGGTCTTCACCAACCACAGGAATAATATAGCCACACGCTCTGTGATGCTACACTGTCTTATGTAATTCTTTTTGGATTCATAGGAGCAACACTTTTCACATTACACATGGTCATTTAGTTCACTGGTTATATGAAAATACAGATTAATAAAGCTTAAATTTTGCTGTAATTCTCTCCCCACCCCCCACCCCCCCACCTCCGCAGCTGTGGGCCCAGTGTTATCACCCCACCTCTCACCCCTCCACCATCAAGGCCACAAAAGCGGATATTTGAATCTACTTTTCTTGCAAAAGGCTGACTTTTAACATCCTAGCGCAACCCATGTGAATTTCCTGTTTTGATGAGAACTGAACTGCATGTTCATCAAAATCTCAGGACAATGACTCAGTAGCTTGAAATCAGCCTTTGGGGGACGGTGTGATTTGGTCTCCTCCACAAGGGTAGCGCAGTTTCACTCCGAGGCGGGTTTTTGTCGCTCTTTTCCCATCGCGCATTGTACCTTTAAAAGGTTGAACTCGCCGGTCTACGGTCGGCCAACACCGGATTGTTTTCCCACTCGGCTCAGCTGTGCGTATCTTCCAGGAGTGACATGGCATAGAGGCGGTGCGCTGTCAGCAGCAGCAGCAGCAGCAGCAGCATCCTGCACCATGGACGCTCTCCGACAGCCGAAGCGGAGCGGAGCTTTGGCGGCGCTGGACACGATGCTGCCCGTTTGGATACTACTGACGGCGGTGTCAGGACTGAAGGCGGAGGACGACGGATTAGGAGAACTTGCCACCGAGAAGGAAGCCGAGGAAAGTCACCGACAGGACAGCGTTAATTTGCTGACATTCATTTTACTGCTGACCTTAACGATCCTCACCATATGGCTCTTCAAACACCGACGTGTTCGTTTCCTTCACGAAACCGGACTTGCAATGATTTACGGTGAGGTTTATGGGATTATATGTTGAATGCACAACACACATGCATACGTACACACACACACACACTCATACATACACATACACACACACACACTCTCCTTCACAACTACCAACACCACCACCACCACCTTCCCGCAGGCTTTGCATGATTCAGTGTCCCTTGTAATTGTACGGCGGCTGCACACAGGCGATGTGGAGATAAACATGAAGACTCAGAGATGATTTCAGTCTGAACAAATGCACCGACGCTCCTCCGCATTTACACCAGCGCACATTGCTCCTAATTGGCTGGGCCAGTGCTAATTTCTAGAAGGTGCTGTCGGCTGCTCAGCCTCGTCTGAACTCTCCACCAGGCTGCTGCATGTGCAGCTTCATCCCCGACTGACTGACTGACTGACTGACTGGGGATCAGCATCCTGACATGTCTGAGGGCACATCGTGTGTGATAAATTAGTTTACAGTGACCTTGATGTGTACTATATATACCATTTTAGAAGTATATAACAGGACAATGAGGTAAAAAAAAAGGGATTATATGATAGAAAAAAAAGATTTAGGAAATGTATTCTGTGTGTTGTATGTACTCAACCTCCAAATTCAGAAAGACTACTGCATATCTAAACAACACTATCATATGATATTATCATGGTTTTAGATTTTTAAAGGCTAAAAAATGATAAAATTACAGGTAATGAAAGCAGAACTCATACATTTCTCAGTGGGAAGGACTGTCATCAGCTGGGGTTCGGATGTATTTCTGTGCCAGTGAGTTTATGTTTATTCCTACAGGAGCATCCACATGAGCACATAATGTTCACGGAATAAACTAGAATGATACAGGATCCCACTGAAAAAGCTCATGTAAAATTTACAATTTTAAAGGTACGTTTTAAAGAATAAGCTCCTTAATTATCAAGAAATATAGTCTGTCTTTGGCATCTGATTGAAAACATGATCCAATCCAATAACAATGTAAGTCAGAGTTCACCACTTCAACTTGTGTCAGGTTAGCAGCTACAACATCTGTTTTGTTTTTTCCTCGTTGTTAAACTGAATCATCCCGGTCAGTCAGTGCAGCAGATGTTATTTATTAACCAGAGATCTCCCATTAAAAAGACAGACTTTGACTTGTTTTTAATGCTTATAGAGTAAACTGTGCTTTGGCCTTCTTCTTGTCAGCCTTTGTAGTTTTATTTTTCAGCTGCACAAATATGGGCCAAGTTCTGGCTGCAGGTCACCAACAAAACCTGACGATATTACAGCTGAGACTTAGTTTTTCCTGATGTAGAAACAGTATTACGTTAGGGTTTATTTAGAATAAGTTATGTGTTATATGCATTTATAAACACGTGTAATTAGTATATTAAAGTGCACTCTCTCTATCATGCTGTTTAAACCTTATGTCTGTAGATTCAATGATATTCATATGATGAAGTTAAACATAGATTGTGTTAAAGCACATTTTTTGTATATAAAATCAGCATAAAAGTGGTGCCAAGCAGATACTTTGCCACTGTGTTGATGTGCTGCATAAAGAGTTGTGATTAATGTTGCAGGACACAAGACAAAGATGAATGAATCAATCAGTTTGTGGTGTCCATACAATGGAAGAATGTGACAGGTTGTATTTGCAGGAGTGAAATCGTATCAGGTGCTTGTTTTCCTGTCACGGTGCTTTCTGGTCTAAAAACATGGAACTTCCCTTCGGCTGGAAAGAACCTAAAATTTGTGAACTCTAAAATCTGAGCATATGTCGCAAGAAATTGAGAAAACCGGCAGTTTAATTCTCAACGATTTTTTAAAGCCCACTCTGTTGCAAAACTGTGTGTGTGTGTGAGTGGTTTATGCCAAAGCCAGAGTGTGATCTGTGAGGTTAACCCTCTGGTAGGAGGTGTGAGCGCAGTGCTAGCAGCTTTGCTTTGCCATGTCTCCCGTAGATAAGCGCTGTCTGACGGAAGGGTTTATGTTGTCTTTCTGCCTGTCTCACTCCTTTCTCTCTTGCTGTAGCCTCTTCTACCCATCCCCTCATTTTTCTTCCTTTGCTCTGCTGCTTTCTGTGTGTAACTGTCTAAATCTTGGGGTTTTTAAAGCAAAAGCACCTGTAATTTTTACTGGATAAGTTTGATTTTGGTGGCTTTTTTAAATTTGATCCTTCGCTCGACAGTCCCTCACTGATTAAACTGAAAATGCATGAAAAAAGAGGTTTAAAGCTCTGAATTTCACATGCATTTTTTTTTTCTTATTCTTTTTTCACTGATTTCTGCAGGTTTGCTGGTTGGTGTGATTCTGCGGTACGGCATCCCTGCCACCAGCTACCACAACAAGACACCCCCAAGCTGCTCGCTGAAGGAAGGACCTGTCAGCACCCTGCTGCTTAATGTCAGTGGAAAGTTCTTTGAGTACACCCTCAAAGGGGAGATAAACTCCAGGGAGATTCACAATGTGGAGCAGAATGATATGCTGCGCAAGGTAACAGCCAGGAAAAAAACCCAGAAAAAAACATCACTTTTTCAGTTCTGCTTTTGCCAGATTTCCCCTCTTTACTCTTTTTCACTTATGATCTTTTCCAGGTGACGTTTGACCCTGAAGTATTCTTCAACATACTGCTGCCCCCTATTATTTTCCATGCAGGCTACAGTCTGAAGAAGGTGAGATGTTGCATGCAAACTCACAAACCTTGACATTTGGGGCACTCTCAGAACTAAATTTGTTTGATGCACAGTGACGTGAGATGTTTTCGGTCGTGGGCGCGTGTGCGCTGCCACAAACTGCTGTCTCATTGGACAGATGGTTAGGTAAGAAAACCATCGTTGGGCACTGAAAGCGCTTGGTGTTTGCACTGAACATAAGTGGCACTTTTGAGGGGAAGTCCAGAGCAGATGTCTTGTATTTCCTCTGTGGTAAAGAAAAAAAAAAAAACAGCAGCAGACACTGAAAACCTGAATAGTTTCTGCTTTTGGTTGTTGAAGAGCAACATGTTTCTTTTATTTGGGGAATCCCTGAGGTTACTCTGCACTTTGAATTATTAATCAGTCACCACATTTGCCAGTATTAGAATTTCAGCTGCAGCTGCAGGTGCTACTTTATATGTATCAGTGGTTTAGTGCCTCGACCTTGAAATAATGGAGAGTGTAATGTGTTTCAACTGTTGACATCTGATATATGTTCTCATTGTGAAGGTGCACCTCAGCCTTTTCCAATTACAAAGTGATGGATGATATCACAGAGAAGACAGATGAATGGGGGGAAATATCCTCATGCATTGCAGAGCATCTTATGAGGATCTGATGATAGATTATAGTGAAGTGGTGTGGTTTTAATTCTGCTTTTAGCCACAGTAGCTGTGTGGCTGTATAAATGTCAGCATCGGCCTGTTGGTTTATCTTTATGGTCCAGACTGAAACATCGCAGAAAGTAATTAATAGGTTGCCATTAAATATGTATACAAACATTAACGGCTCCCAGAGGATAAGGACTTTGTTGATCTTCTGGCTTTTTATCTAGCGCCATCAGCAGGTTCAAATTAAAACGTGTCCACCACTTTGTTTATGGCAAAATGCCTGCAAAACAGGTGGCATTCCCATCAGCTGCAGCTGTACTTTATGTTTTGTGCTAAATGGCAACGCTTAGCGTGCTCAGATGCTAAGCTAAAGATAATAAATGTGGTAAACAGTATACAAAAATAACATTAACATGTTAGCTTTGTCACTATGAGCATGTTAACATGCTAAAGTTTGCATCAAGCTCAAAGAAGTTCAGCCTGACAGAGTCACCAGCGTGGAAGCAGACTGTGTCCCCAAATCTATACAGATCTGACTTATTACATACAGTACACATTAAATACTGAGTATAACAGATATTGGTGGTACCAGTCAGTTTGTTCCTTTTTAAAATTCTACTGTTTGTTTATTTATGCATTATCATATTGTTCATTTATATGTTGCATAACATTTATGTGCATACTTCACTTAGACACTTTTTCCAGTTTAACAAGTTATGTACTTAAAGTCTTATTGAAATTGTAGCATCATGGAGGAACCAAGTCTAAAATTTTACACTCAAGTCCTCAATCAAGTCCCAAGTCAGTACAGTCCTGAGTCAAATCTCAAGTCCAGGCTCATAAAGCCCAAGTCAAGCCTCAATTTCAAGTCCAAACAAGTCCTGATGTGCTGTTCACCAAATTTCATCTGCTGCTGGAACTGAATAGTATCACTGAAATGAAGGGAAGTTAATTAATTTGTGGTGAACTTTTTAAACAACATACTTTTTATCTTTGTTCTCTGCGAAAGGTTTTGAGTGTTTTCAAGTCAAAAAAAACTCAAGTTCAGGTGACGTTAAAAGTTATTAATGATTAAGTCCAAGCTGAGGTGCAACTTTTTTCGTAAATTCAAGTCTAAAGTCGTCAGCTTTGTGACTTAAACCTGACTCTAGTCCAAGTCATGTTACCCGAGTCCACACCTCTTGTACGAAGCACAGATTTGGGACAGAGTGTTGTTAATACACCGTAGGACTGCAGCTAATGATTATTGTCATTATAGATGTTTTTTTCAGTCTATAAAATATCGAAAACACTTAAAACACCTATCACAGGTTCTCAAACTCCGAGGTTACATTTTTGTTCGACTAAAAGTTCCTAAAACACAAAATTGTCCCAAACCTGAACTTGTTTTGATTACAGTGACATAAAACACTGAATCAAGATGAATAAATCATCACTGTTTATATCATTGAACCAGGAAACTGTCTGGCATTTTGCTTGGCAAATGACTTCAGTGCATCAGCAAATATCAAAACTGTTAGATAAAGTTCAGTTGATATATTTATTAACTGTTTTAGTGCTAATATACCATAAATCCCAGTTAACTCCAGTCTGTGCTGACTGTTAGTTCACATTTTCTCGAGCTGGTTGTTTAAAAAAGCCTTTTTGATAGTTTAAAGTTTCTGCAAAAGTATGCATTGACTGGGGTTTTTGGTTTTTCAAGTGCAACTGTAATTCAGGATGGAATTTGCTGAGTCAAACAGGCCTCAGGAAATAGGAAGCGGGGGCTCGTGTCTTGTTGGACTTCTCTTTCAAACTCTTCTTTCAATGTATAAGATGCAGTGAGAGTTCATTCGAAGCACAGCTTTAACAGTTGCTGAGACAAAGATTCAGTGTGTGGCTCTGATGCTTGTGTGCCTCTCTGGTGGTGATCGTGTTGATTCAGTAAAATCATCTGTTTTCGATCACCGAAGTTAAACACGCCGGATTGTAATTGATGTGCAGATGTTGCCATAATTGGCTGTGTGTAATCAAACTGTGCTTCCACACATGATCTGTCATGGATATCCTAAACATAATCATCACAGCATTTTTCTTCATTTTTTCTTGGTTCTTTGATGTCTTAATAGTACAAAAATCACCCCTGACAGTTGCTAAGGAAAAAGCTAATTTCCCGTAGAAACCTAAATCAGCCTCTTTTTGTCTTAAGACACTGGCTGTACAGTGAAAGCTGGCGACGGAGCTCAGCTATGGAAGTGATCTGAAGAGGCGTTTGTATTCAGCTGCTTGTTTGTTTTACAACCAGTCAAGCAGCTGAATCGGTGTTTGTATTTCTAGTCTTGTTTGACAGAGTTACTCTCCCACCCGTGACCTCGAGCCTTTGTTGAATCCTTCAGTGTTTAGAGACGTTTGCCTTGTAAAAGGAAAATGAGTTTAGTGTAGAAATATGAAGTTTCACAGAATTAAACAACAATATTCACTTTGTACACTTTCAGATAGACTTGTATAAAAGTGCGTTTTTACTTTTCCCACTTTTTTCCTTTTTTTTATTCCCTCTAAAGATGTTCTGGTACCATTTTTCTCTCAGATATGAATTTATATATCTAATACCTTACCTTTTTTACCAGCCTGTTAAAAATATACATGTTATCATTGTTATTATTGACAGTGTTAACCCTCACCTTGTATGGATGCTATGTCATAGATATGCTTGAAGTTATACAAGTTGATTGGATGTTGATGCCTTTTACAGTAAAAAAATCTGTGTATCACATGCAGAGGATGCTGCAGAGTCCCATTTCTAATAAATAAATTTCATGGTTTCAGACGGATGCAAAGACTTGTGTTTGCACCACTACTCGATCCAGAAGTTTAGGAAGTATTGTAGGCATTTCCTGTACTGGTGTTTGTATCTGAAAACACTATTTTCCTTATACTGTTCTGCTTTTTCCTTTTCCAGAGACACTTCTTCAGGAATCTGGGCTCCATCATAACCTATGCGTTTCTTGGCACTGCCATCTCGTGTTTTGTGATTGGGTGAGTGTCCACCTTTTTGTGAATGATCTGTCAGTTTAAATCAGGAGATTCGTGGTCAAATCCTGCCGTTATGACCTCGGGTCACCTGCTTTTGTCCTCCGTCTTCAGGAATCTGATGTACGGTGTGGTCAAACTGATGCAAGTGGTCGGACAGCTGACTGACAAGTTCTACTACACCGACTGTCTTTTCTTTGGTGCCATCATCTCTGCGACAGACCCAGGTACGACACAAACACAACAAACACAGCCCGACCAGGCTGACGTGATGCATTTAATGGCTGTATATGTGAAGTTAGATGCTGTTTGAATGTTTAGTCTGTCTGTATCTGTGTTTAAAGTGACAGTGTTGGCCATCTTCAATGAGCTCCACGCTGATGGGGATCTCTACGCTCTGCTGTTCGGAGAAAGTGTCATGAATGATGCTGTGGCCATTGTGCTTTCATCGTAAGTCTAATTCTGCATTTTGTATCTGCAAGTACAACATAAAAGTCTCTATCTGAGTGGTTTTGGGCTTTTTTTTCCCTCCTGATGTTGAAATTCAACACTGATGTGTGAAACAGAGCAGCACTGCTTTGTATCTCTGCTCAACAGACAGCTCAGCAGCTCTCTGCCTCCCTCTGCTGGAAGATCTGAAATCATCCACTATTATTTTTATTCCATTTTGCAATAAAAAAAGAGATTTATTTGAAAAAAAACCCATCTCAGATAATTTTTTTTGGAGTGAATCAAATCAAAACATCACTGTAAAATTGCTAGATTTACGACAAATACTGAAATTACCTGCCACATCTTGTTTTCTTGTGTTTCAGGTCCATCGTAGCTTACCAGCCCTCTGGAGCAAACACACATATGTTTGATGCTTCAGCCTTTTTTAAGTCAGTGGGGATTTTCCTGGGGATTTTCAGCGGCTCCTTTGTGATGGGAGCAGCCACAGGAGTCGTCACCGCTCTCATATCCTTTCTCAAATGCCTGTTTTTAAAAAAACATCACATACATGAAGTCTGAGGATTGATTTTATGTTCTTGGTATAGTAGGTGTGTTATAGTTTGGATGAGTGAAGATCTGAAGCAGTGTTGTGTCTTTAACTTGACTCCCACGTCACCAAGTTCACCAAGCTGCACTGTTTTGCGCTGCTGGAGACGGCCCTCTTCTTCCTCATGTCCTGGAGCACCTTCCTGCTGGCTGAAGCCTGCGGGTTCACAGGTGAGCTGTTTGGGGTTTTACCGCGAGGGAACTGGTTGCAATTTAGGAAGGAAAACAAAGCTTGTGCATGCAGGTACAAGTGGCCTAATCTGATGTTTTTGCTGAAATTTATATCTGATTTCAGCCATCCATGTGAGGTCCAAATCAAATCAGATCTGTTTTCTTTGTAATGCAACGTCAGTGTGTTGAAGAGTGACTCCTATGTCACTCCCCTGAACTGAGTGTCTTGCTGTGAGGCTCTTGGATAGAAATCCTGATTGATGTATTTAAAGCATCAGGACTTTATATTTGGAAATTTTGGATTCAATCTCGGGTTTGGTCTGTGTCCATAAAGACCTCCTTAAAAATGTAGAAGATGTTTTACAAAAAGCTGGTCTCGTCTCCTCGTCTTCGTCCTTGTTATCATCTGCTCAAAGATTTGTTAGCTTCCACTGCACATTAACTTATAAACAAAACTGTAAACGCAGACTTCTGTGGCCTCTACGTTTACTTTTGTACGATAACACGCTGATTGTGACAAATTTGTTATTGTTCTTTTGTGCGTGCAGGTTATTTCAGGATCATGACTGGTTCACATTGAAATCTGATTAAGGCCACATTTTAAAGAGTAAGAAAAAAAAATTAATCTGAGTAATAAACTGAGCACCAAGGCTCGAAATGTAAATATAGCTTCTTATATTTGGCCCTGGATCGGATAAAGGTCTAAGCTCCTCTTTAAAAGCAAGAAAATGTGGTCTTTAAAAACAACCTTTAGTCGTTTTATGTTTTCACATTTATTTGATTACTCATTTTCTAAAAAGAGCCTTCAACTCCAAGATAACTAGTATTGTTTTTTCAATATTACACTATTTTTTCCCCTAGTCAAGCTGCTGTAAATGTGAATTTCTCATTGGAGATCAATAAAGTATCTTTCTATCTATCTCTATCTATCTATCTTGTTGATTATACAGACAGAATAATTATTAGCAGTCTAAACGGCTGGTAAACCTTCCGATCAGTCGTACAAATGAAATGTGACAGGGACTTAAACACAGATTATGCAACAGATGTGCTGCAGATGAAATGAACAGATAATATAATAAACTGCAAAGCACTAAGAGGACTGAAAAGCTAATCTTTAGATCTGATGTTTATAAATAGGTGAATTATAAATTGTATATCCAGATTACACAGACCACCCTGTGCAGCGCACTGTGTTTGTTTCAGTCATGTTAATACTAAGAGTGTGTGTTTTTTTAATCACAGGCGTCGTGGCCGTGCTGTTCTGTGGCATCACGCAGGCTCATTACACCTACAACAACCTCTCTGAAGAGTCCACAAAACGCACCAAACAGGTAGCATCCGACCAGCCCCCGCAGACGCAGAAACATTTATTTTGGACCCTTCTGAAACCCCCTCATCTGATTTTACGAGCATGATGCTCGGCTCTGGTGCCAGATGGCTCAATGATCAGCCTGCTGTGACCTTAATCAGGGTTGTCTGAGGACGTCCCTCCTGACAAGACTGTTTAGTTTCCCAGAGGAGGTTCAGTCTTGAGGACAGGATACAGATTAGCACGTAGACAAGAAGCAGCTTGGCACATTTGGATCATTGTCCTGGCAGGCTCTTGTTATTTGATTTCAAAGACAGATGTGCATCTCACAGTTGCGCGTTTAAAGCGCTATAATGTGTCTCTGTGTCAATTTGCCGTCGCCTTTCCTCTCAGAGCGGCCAAGCAGCTTGGAAGAGAAAAGAAGAAAACAGCTCTCCAAAGCTTTTCTGGATTCTTAGAGAATAGATTAGGCATATAGCTCAGAGAGGACTCATGGAGAGGGCTTTTTGTAAGCAGTGCAGTGTGAAAAACTTTGAAACTCCCTCACTGAATCTAACTTTTTAGTTTTTTTCCTATGCATTTTACTTATTTGCTTGCTGTGTATCCACACATGTCCAAGCTGAATTTAAAATGAATGGTTTGTTTTCCGTGCAGCTCTTTGAGGTCCTTCACTTCCTGGCTGAGAATTTCATCTTCTCCTACATGGGTTTGGCTCTGTTCACTTTCCAGAATCACATTTTCAGCCCCATCTTCATAATAGGGGCTTTTGTATCCTTTTGGGGAAAAACAAACATGCCTTTTTTCCCCCTGTTTCTGTTTTTGTTTGGCACTAAGCCTCTCATAGAATTAAAAATTTTTTCTCCACAGCTGCAGATTTAGGTCACAGTTAAGGTCCCTTGTGGAGGATTTTTGTGCTATTTATTTCCAAAAAGACAATCAGATCTTTCTTAGAAAAAATTTACTGTTCCGTTTAGAAGTTCACTTTCATATATGTCTTAAGTCGGAGCATTTTCTCCCTGAATCTCTCCAGCATTAAAATTCAGTGATTTCTTAACCTGCTGTCAGATTGCCATATTCATCGGAAGAGCTTTCAACATTTACCCTTTGTCCTTCCTTCTCAACCTCGGCAGAAGGCACAAAATTAAGGGAAACTTCCAGCATATGATGATGTTTGCAGGTACAGAAAAGCCTCCTTGACTTTTTCCCCAATTACATAACAATAGGTTTGATATAAGGCTGCAAGTAGCAGTTGTTTTTGTAATTGAAAAGTTGCCGTAAATTCTCAATGAATCAATTAATTGTTTAAAAAAATCTTAAAAAATGTCCATCTTAATGTCTTCAGAGTGCTTGACATGTCTTGACATGTCTAACAGTCTAAATCCTTAAGATATTAAATTTTCTCTCGTGAAAAACAGCAAATCATCACAACTGAGAAGCTGAAAACCAAAAAAATCAACTAAATCTAAGGAAAAATTTATCAATAAACTTTTATCAAAATAGCTTATCATCTTTCAGACAGTGCATCAAATGACCCACTAATCATTGCAGCTCTAATGTGATTGGATGATTTTTTTTTTATTATTGTTTTGGTTGTGATCCTCTGCAGGGCTCCGTGGAGCGATGGCGTTCGCCTTGGCCATCCGGGACACGGCCACCTACGCCCGCCAGATGATGTTCACCACCACGCTGCTCATCGTCTTCTTCACCGTCTGGGTGTTCGGTGGTGGGACGACGCCGATGCTGTCCTGGCTGCACATCAGGTGACTTATAACAACTTTATACTGTTCGAAAACTCCTTTTTATTTTGTTACATCCAAAAGCTTAACTAACTAACTAAACATTTTCAAATTATGACTAATCATTTTAAAAAAAACATAGGCCCTATTCATATTTTTGAGTCTCCAGAGCTCATTTCTCAGATGGTAAACATTTATCAAGGATTTCAGTGTTTCCAGCTAACGTACACAATACCTAGGCTAAATTTATTTGCTTTTGAATACATATTTAAAATTGTCTCATTTAATTTTGCTACATTACCAATCTGTTTTAAGTGCACTCTGCTACATAAATCCTGCTAATGACAAGAAAAGCAAGAAAGCTAGAAACTGAGATAACCACAGCTAGCCTTCGCTATTGCTAAAATTAACAAATAATTGTTCCCTTTCTTTTTTTTAGATTGTATAAATATAAATATTGACGAAATGAGAACTTAGTAATTAAATTAGGTCTTCATAAAAAGATAAGACTGTATCTAAATCATGTTGTAAGGGGAACAAAAAAAGCTAATATTCTGCTAAAGCTAACGTAAGCTAGCTTAGCAATTGTTGAGTAGCAGTAACAAACTTAACTTTTGACAAAATTAATGCTTTATTTCTTTGGTTAAGTTAACTGACACAGCAGAAAATAGCAAAAAAAAATAGATCTTTTTCCTATAAGCTAGGTTTTATTTCTTAAACTGATTGACAAGAACAAAACTAACAAAATATGAGAGCACACTTGAACTGTAGATACTGTTTTCTCCCCTTGCTATCTGTGATCTAAGACAGCATGTTAGTGATGATAATAACTATTCATCGAAGTTATTTTTAGGATAAAACACTCATCCTAAGATGACAGTTGTGACATTAACTCTATTTCGTACTGGATTCTCTCTGTTTTTTTTTTTCTTCTCCAATTGTCAGTGTTAACTTTATTTTATGCTGCCTGGTGGTATTGTCCAGGAGATGGGGCCAGAGTTCTGCCCTGCTGCTCACTTTCCATCTCCCCTGTTTATTTTTTCCAACCAGAACTTTTAATTCACTTTTGTTGAATCGTTTGAAGAAATCCTGATATTTTCCTCTTTGTGCAGTACTTTATATTTTTCACTCTCAGATTAATCACTTTAATGGTAAAACTCTTAAAATCAAGATCAGCTCTGTTTATCACCAGGCTGCCAAACTACAAGCCGTCCCCAACTTGAGATGTTATCAGTTTTATCAGGATTGGAGCTTTAGTGCTTTATTTGCATGGCTATCTCTCTGTTTGGGGCCAAGCATCACTTATTTTTGTCCGACCATGATGCACTGGGAGCTTCTATTTGTCATGACAAAGCGGATTATAGGCTGGTGATGTGTGTTACAGCAGCAGCAGAGGCAGCCTGAGTGAACAGGCTCTGTTTAATATGAGTAATGCCTCCTCGGACTGAGCAGGAACTATTGTGTTCGGTGGAGGTTTAGAGCGCTGCCAAAATCTCCCCCATGAACTCGTCGCCTTGGTAACTGGGACATGTGGTGCACGGCAGGCGAATACAGCCGTGCTCCGTCATCCGGGCATCATCCTCTGTATATGTGCATAAATTTACACATTTTTAAAGGGGGCATGTTTTAAACCCTAAGTAGTAGTCAGACATCCCAGTGCATTGTGCTTTAAAAATGCACAGCGTGTTTGCAGTGCAGCCGGTCTGTTGAAAAGTATTTTTTTCCCCTGAATTTAATACTGAAGATTAAATTTAAGTGTTATTTACTATTTTTCGCCTAATCCTCTGGCTGGGGAGTCAAAAACTGAGGTTGAGAGGAGACACTGCTGGTTTCCGTTATTGGATTTTGATGGATGGTTTGTCAGCAGGCAGGCGTGCAGCTTATCGCCGAGCCTCGGCTGTGCAGCCATCGAGACAGACAGAGATCCCTATGTGATCAGACTGTGGCAGGAAGACGCCACTAATCCCTCAACTCTAGTGTCCAAATATATAGGTGTACACGTAGTATCAATACAGCTGTTTGATGAGTTTGTTTCAATCCGTTTTTTATAGATAATGTGGTTATCTATTTTAGTTTAATGCTCTCAATGTTGTTTCTTTATTCCGTTATTTAGGACATGTGTAATTCTTACATTATTTGTAGAGTATGTAAAGTGCTGTTATGTGTAATATTTTGTCTTGGTTCTCACTGATATCAGCTGAATGTTGCACCTTTGCCCTGATCTTATTTGGAGAAATAATTTGCTTTATTAGCTTGCTTAAGAATTTGAGAAAATTCTACTACTTACAAATGTCGGTTCGTTGATTCATCAGAAAACAAAAATCCTTGTTTTATTCGAAGATAACTGAATTCTGTCTCCTAAGAGGCAGAATAAATCTATCTAAGAGGAATTATATTTTCCAGTTTAAAAGAACAGTAAAAAAATAAGAAAAGCTTAAATTATTTTAAGCCACATTTTTGAAGAAAGTTAAAGCCTGCTTGCAGTTGTAAACATGCAGACATTTGAAGTAACTGAAATACTAAATAAGTAAAAGGGGCTTGCAAAATACGGTGCATGAACAAATTTGACCAAGCAGTTAAAGGGAGTATCTAAAGTGGCAGTCAGGGGACGATCAGTGCAAAGAGTTGGAGTTTCGGGACTGAAAACAGCGAAAATTTCAATTTAAGTGTGAGGTCTGAACAGACGGGAAGTGTTGGTTAAGTGGAAGTTGATGCTAGTGTACGTGCAGAAGGGAAATGAGAATGCAGTTAAAGTAAAAACACTAAAAAACTAAACTGTAAACTAAAAACAATTTACAGACCTGAAATCAAGTGAAAGTCTTAAAAAAAATCAAGCAGAAAGTGTATGTAAGAGGCTGAAAGCAGTCGAATCGTCAGTGTTAGAGTTATTTCATCTTCAGTTTTTTTTTACATTTTTATTTTTTTGGCAGGCCTCAACATCTGCTGAGCCCCAGTGCCAAGTCCTGGGATTAGTGCACGTCCCCAAAACAGGATCATATTTGGCTGAGATTGTTGCCAATCACTGTTTTTCAAAAACACTGAGTCGTCACTGTTATCTGCTTAAACCATCATTTATCTCCCTTCTGCCATTAAACCAACACTGACTCTCACATACCTTTTCAACTCCATAAGTATATTGAAGATATGCTTTAATATAATGTGTGAAAATGTAGAAACTTTGCCAATTTAATGCAGATAAAAACTGATTTGATTCTTGAGAAAAACTGTATGATCCTTGTCTGTATCCAATGTACAGATCAAATGTAAGAATTCAGAGTTTGTGTTACACTGTGACCATTTCTGTACCTCATACGAGTAACTCACACACAAGACAGTCATTTTTAACACTCACTGAAAAAAGCAATGGTTATATATACCGCCTAACACTTTAATTTGCTATGTACTGAGTGTGTGTGTTTATGTGACAGCGCTGGGGGCAGCACAGCGTTGCAGGAAGAGCGACGTCAGCATGGAAAGTGGAAGTACTTCAGGTGCTGTATGTTGGTGTGTGTGAACTCTCTGACCATAACTGGTGTTGGGAAAGTGTGCGGTTGCGGGTGGGAATCTTTTCTTTTACTGTTTACTTCTGTTTTTCTGATCAACGGGAACACAAGGGAGCTTTTAAAGGGCAAAAGGAAAAGTTCAGACTTTTTCAAACACATGAAAAGTTTTTTCAGAAGTTGAAGTTTTAAAAAAAAGATTTGATTCTTATAAATTAACCTTTTAGAAAGCAGTTTTCAAAACCACTGAGCAGAAACTTAACTGTGTCACGCACCACCGCCAGCTCAGGTGGAGGTGCTGCCGCTCGAGGAGGTACTGTAGCATGATCAAGTGTTTTATTTCATTTATTCAAGTTTTTTTTTCTTGCTGAAGTAAAAACCTGAGTCTGTTTCTTTTGTTGTGTCTCTGTGGACTGTCCACCAGCTTTTCACATGGTGGTGCAAATAGCACATCACACTCCGTGTTACCCAGAAGCAGCTTGACAGATGAGTGTGAACTGATCTGAAAAATGTGTGTGTGAAAGAAAGGAGGTAAAAAAGTAACTGAGAGCTGTGTCATTACGATTCCTCCTTTTTTTTTTTAACTGTTCAGGATTGCATTTTTTTCCTAGAGGACCTAAACCTTGCAAATTAAATTGCTTGTGAGGAATAGTTGATGGACTTATGAGGGTGGAAAGTTTTTCAGGATTACGATTGACGGCTAAGGGGTGAAT
This sequence comes from Acanthurus leucopareius, assembly GCA_029814765.1. Classification (NCBI taxonomy): domain Eukaryota; kingdom Metazoa; phylum Chordata; class Actinopteri; order Acanthuriformes; family Acanthuridae; genus Acanthurus; species Acanthurus leucopareius. The sequence continues at coordinate 8,903,369 of JAQMCX010000046.1, forward strand.
TGAAACCACTGGAATCTCTCTTATATAAGTATTGGTGTGTGAACGCATGTGGCAGATTTAGACGGTTTCTTATCAGAGGAAACGTGTGCTGGGCTTGGCCTCTCCCTTCTAGGCCCCCCAGCAGTTGTGTCATAATCCTTCCTGATGCAGGCGTGTGTGTGTCAGTGTGTGTGTCAGTGTGTGAGTTGTTTAGAAAGAAGAATGCCTCAAAAGGTAGTCGGATACCAATGGCTCCTTCTCAAGCTGTTAAGGTGGAAGCACAAATCAAAATATCATAACTCGTTCACGCAGAATGGATATTTCTGGCTGTCATGGAAAAGTCCAAAGATAACCTCCCATGTTAGTTTCACCTCCTGCTGCACAGTGTCAGTTGCAGTTCCAGATCTAACCATGAAAGGCCACACATCTCTGCCTTGGCCTCTGTCCACAAGGATTAGACTCAACTCCTCCAGAGCTTATGTGAATTAAAAGTGCCCCTTTCAAATCTGCTTGTGTTCAGTTTAATCCTCCTCCGTTGTTAAGAAACACCACAGGGAAATTATTAAGTCCAGCTTCGGAGGCTGAAAATATGTGCTGCTGTAGCTTTAAAAGAAGTGAGTGACATTTTGAGATATGTGATTTCCATATTTGCTGCGTGTTCGATGAGAGGACTGATATCTCTGTGTTATCTGTGCGGTGAAAAGGTTACTGAGAGCTATTTGATAGCATAGAACAATAAATGAAAATAGGGAAACCATTATATTCTAAAAGGTTTTGATCAGCTTGTGAAGTTCTGGTAGACAAATTGTGTCGCCTTTGAAAAGAATTGGGCAACTTTGATCTTTGATCTTTGTGCTTATGTGATTTATATTTAGCATACAAACTGTGATATCAATCATCTCATCTAAGTCTGTGCAAGAGAGTGAAGAAGCCACAGTCACAAAACACCAAACTATCTCTTTTAATGGCACTTGTGACAATTAGTTCACACTAAAAATTACTGGGTCAAAATGGATCATTTCTGGTCAATAAAAAGTACCTGCAACTGTTTCAGTCAATACCAAAACAATATTGTTGTTTTAACCCATTTTTGGTCTTTATATTTCTGCTGGATTAATTTATCAGAACTATGTTATTGTGAACTTTAACAATCTCCCCCTTTTTGTTAATTAACAAGTTAATCTTTGTTACTGAATTTAAATGTATATTTATAACTTTTAATTTAAAACACATTTACATCATTTTATAGAAGTAATATTAAAATTTTGATATTTTTAAAGTAAAATTTAATCTTGTTGTGTCTGACAGTGGGTCAAATTGATCATATTTTAGTTTGAGTCAACAACCTTACTGGGTCAGTTTCGATTCAGGGATTTTTTTCAACTGTGATATTTAAGTTGAAACTAGTTTTATGTATGGGAAAAATATGGCATGATTTTGATGTTAGACACAGTCACACATAACTGTTTCACTCACATGATCTTGCATGTTAAGGATAAGTGTTTAAAGGGGTCAGCCGCGATGTTTCAGGGGACTTTTAGTTTCGGTAAGAATGTGGTTCTAAGGTTTTTTAGGTTGTGGTTTTGTGCTTTGCTTGAGCTAAACATTTTTAAGGGCTGTATCTCTCTCTCTAGCTTTACACTGATTGATACAAACTGTGTCATATCTTTAATCTTCTTGCCTTTTTTCTGTATCCGTGCTTGTGCTGAATGCTAATTGGCTGCATTTTCAGCCACTAAAAGGTTTAGCATTCAGCACTTTGATGTGTGGGCTTTCAAAATAACTTCTGACATGTTGCAGAGCTGCAAAGAGAGCACTTCTGCATTCTGCAGGTGCAGCAGACACAAAAGATAGTGTTTTTTTCTAAATATCAGTGGTTACAAGTAGGAAAATATCAGACATGAAGCATAAGGGACTGACGAATGCTGCTTATTTGCATTTAACCAAATGCGTGGGACTTGAAAAGCAATCTTTGTGAGATTTTACACTCTTTTTTATCTTCTTTCCCCCTGTGTTTCAGGGTTGGTGTTGACCCAGATCAGGACTTGCAGCCCTGTGGAGACAGCTTCCAGGTCTTACAGGGGGTGAGGATCTCTTTCCTATTACTTCAAGTCAGTTCTGCTTTCACTTCTGAATCAGCTCTGCTTCTGCAATTTTGTGATGACACGGAGCAAAGTCAGCACATCTGAAAACACACATTTAGTTCATTTTGTCAAGACATATGGAGGTAAATTTGCTGAATGAGACAGTAGAAGCAGAGCAGATGATGTGCAGTATGCTTTAACTCACTTTTCAGTAATTTCTTACTTGATAATGAATCATGTCTAAAAGGGAAAGAGAGCAGGTCACCATGAGGAAGATACATGATAGAAATAGCTGCATTGCTCAGCTTGTCACAGACTTATGACTTTTTTTTTACTTTGATTTTTTTAAAATATACTAAAATATACTTAAACTAAGAATTGATCACCTCTCCACACCATAATGTCGAAGTGACTATATCTCTGTGGCTTAAATTACATATTTTTGTGTCTAAGTAGCAGAGCTTGTTCAAGACAAAGACTTAAGAATGAACCTTGTACATGAATCAATTTTCAAGTGAACAATTAACTCAGTTCCTTGGAGAGATTACAAAATATGTTGGGGGAGTTACAATTAAAGATAAGACACACAATCACAATCAAATTCAACCTGACTCTTAACAGACCACTGAAACCAGGTAACATGACATTTATCTATGATGTAATGATAAGGATTTGTCATTTTAATTCTAATCAAAATACTCAAATCATAAATCCAGACTTCATTCACTTGGATCATCAGTAAAGCCCAAAAAGCTTTTACCTCCTTTATTAAAAACCTATTCAAACGTGCACTAATATTCTAACTACATTTACTTTTACAGTGACACCTAACTGCATCTCAATAAAAGTTTAGAAACACTGAGGAGCATGATGTGAAATACAACAATGGTAAAACATAAGCACATAAAAAGAAACTCTAGTCTATGAATCTGTTGTAAACTTTCCTTCACACCCTCCTCTGATAACAGCTGATGACATAATTTTAACTTTCATGTTGCCCATATTTCAAAATAAGAGCATGCTGTTCTCAAACTTTTTCTTTATCTACAATCAACAAATTGAACCAAGTTAGCTAGATAAGAATAATCAGGAATATTTTAGCCTGATAACAACATGTTTGATCCAGACTCTTTCATGCAGCAAATCTTGTTTTTTTTTTCCATGTGTTTCTCCAGGACGGCCCTCAGGCTGACGGACAAAGCAAAACCAAACAGGAGAGTGCGTGGCTCTTCAGACTGTGGTACACCTTTGATCACAAGTATCCTTTCTGTGCCCTGTTTTACAGAACCAAAGAAAGTCTGTGTATTATTTGCTTTTAGGACTAAAAATAATTCATTGTTTGAACTCCTCTTTCAGCTCCTTCTGGTAATATCAGATCTCATATCCAGTCAGGATGATTGTTCAGGGCCTATATTTCCCTTAGTATATTATGTAAGCCATGGAAAACAAGATCACAATTTGTGTCTCTATTGGCTCATCCTGTGATATGGAATCAGAATAACAAATGCTAACACAGATACATAAAATATTTGCTGTCCCTGTGCTCAGACTGTCTGCAAAAACACCTTCAAGAAACTGTATGTGACATCTCATCCTCCCAGTTTCTCCTTCCTGCACACTTTGCACAACAACAACATCCCCACGTGGCTGATTGTGTAGCCACCTCCGCGCAGAGCAGCTGTGTTTTACTTACTTGCCTTCTCCTTGGTGACACATGCTAGACACAGCTGAAGTGAGCAGGGTGGATGTCCCAGAGCTGCAGAGGCTGATGTAAACATACATGACGCAGGGCTCTGGTCTGGTCTTGAGAGTTTAATGACTAATTTCTTCATTTAACTGGTTAGCAGCCTGTTTCATGGGCTGAGAATTGAACATCTGTTTACATGTTTCAACAGAGAACAGACTGCCTCTTTTTCCAAAGGGAACAGTGACTTGACCAGTTGAACAGGTAATGAAGGTTTTCCAAAGGTGCAATGTAGCCTGACTAATTTATTATACGATGCAGTGGAGCATGCTGGTTCACTCTCTGCTGCGCTGCTGCCAAACATCACAACATCATTGTACCCTCAGCTGGTTACAAAATCCCCTACAGACTTAAATGCCAAATATATCCTTTTGGCAGACACACTCAGCATGTTTTTAAACTATTATTTGTCCTTTTAAATTTTGATGGTGGGCTACTGTAGGAGAACTTCTTGCAAGAAATGGTTGACAGCAGTTTCTATTTTTGTGAAAGAGAAAATGTTAACTGTTCCTATTTTAAAACAACTTTTGCATACCTTGTATTATCAGATGGTTGGCTTCAACTTCCTATGCAAATACTTTCTCTCATTCTTAGATCAGTATAAGCTTTTTTAAAAAAAGAAACTTTTGGGGTTGCCAGGTTGAAGAAAATCCTCCTCTGTTTGATTTTGTATCTTTCATTCTTCAGAAAGGCCCAGTGATGAAGTGTCCCATCTCTTAAAGGCTGCAGAACATCAGGACCAAAATCCATTCTTAAACAGTTTATTAACATTTAGTACAGACTTAATAAAAAAGCGAGCATCACACTGGACTTCTGGTCTTGGTTTTGGGTTGCCAGGTTGTTGAGAATTTACTATAGCCTAGCAAAGCAGACGTTCTTATTAGCGGCTTATATCTGATCTATAAAATGTATAATCTATATAATTATTAACTTCTAATAAGGGCATTAATCACATATTTAAACACTTTTGAAGGATGCAATATTGGAACGTGGTACAGATATGAGAATACATTTGTATTAAGCATAATCCATTCCAAAAGCCATTGCTTACGGATAATAATTGTTGAGCTCTTCAGGTAATTTTCCTTAATAACTTTCCAGTTACCTTAAACCTATTTTGACACACAGCGGCCCACCTCTCACCTCCACTTTGCCTGCCTACTGTGGACCACTGGCGAGCTGTCTCACCAGCCCCCAGGCATATGAGGTGAGTGTCCACATGCACAAAAAAAAAACAATATGCCTGCAGCAAATACACAATGACACTCCTACAAAGCCAGTGACCTGTGAAAAATGCATGTTCATACTGTGGAAACAGTAGAGAAACTATTCACCGTTTGAGAATTTGAAAGAATAGTTGGAAATTCTGGGACACAAATTTATTAACTATCTCATTAAGAGTTAGTTGGGAAGATCATGCTATTTAAATGTCTGTTAAATTTGAGATTACAGCTTAGCCTAGTTTGGCTTAGTTTAGCACAGTGACTGGAAACAGGGGGAAACAGCTAGCCTGCTTCTTTTGACTGGTAACAAACTGTGCTTACCATAACCTATAAAGCTTATTTATTAACATGTTACATTGTGTTCATATAATTAATCCAAAAAAAGTGTGTGTTGGTGGATCTCCTTACCTTCAGACTAGCAGTTTCCCTCCCTTTTGCATTTCTGTGCCAAGCTAAGCTAACAGGCTACAGGCTTCATATGTAACACAGAGATACATCAGAGTGGTATCAAACTAATCACTAAACTAATAAAAGGAAAAAATTGACATTTATCTTTCGTTTCATGCCAAATATGTAAAAAAAATCAGTTTCTGTTTTTTTCTTGTGAAATATTTTTGATGACTCTTCTTGATCTCTCAGACAGTTAGCTAGCTGAACCCCAACTATCACACAGCCTGAAACTACATTTGATTCTTGCTAGCTTGTTCTAAGCTAGCTTGTTGTTAGCTAACGGAGTCTGAATACGAACTGTGAGGATGGTTTCAGCTAGCAAAAAACTTACTTGGCATTTTGTTTACTTAAATTTACAAGAGAATATTGATATATATTATATTAATAAAATATATTATAATAATAATATATTAATATTGTGCTTCTTCCTTAAGAGAAAGTGACACTTTTCTACATGCAGTTATATTAAAAATACCCACTAGCCATTGAAAATATGTTTTGGTGCTATTTAAACTTAAGTGGGCGACTCTGTGACATCACTTAAAGGTGGTGGTTTTCTGTTACTTTTCTTTGTTCAAACCTGATCCTGGTTCCTTAGAAAGGCTCTTTGTGAATACTGAAGGTTTTTTTTCTCAGGAGAATTGTAATACTGTCAAAGTATTCTCAGTGCTTGCCAGTAAACAAACAAAGCACAGAGAAAATGAACAGTCAAGAAGCCCTTTTGCATTCAAAAGACACAAAAGGTCCTTTTCAGCACCACCTCAATGATAATCACTGTTCCGAAAGACACTGTGCTCCAATATTTTAAACACAGAAATAGTCATTGACTGGACGGTCACACTTGGATTCCCTCTGGAAAATTCTTTCTTTCATTTCATTTGAAGTACTTTCATGTGGGGACTCTTGGCCATCATACCATCCTTTTTTCAGTAACCTAAAGGCCCCGTCACAGCTGAGTTATAAAATCTAAACTGCATTTCTTTACTACAAAGTAGACGAAGTCTGTCATTTAAATTTAATTCTCTGAAAGTTTAGTTCAGCTCTGCATCCAGAAATGTTTTCCTCTCCTGGTTTACTGCCGCTGGTTTGCCAGTGTGAGGCTGCCTGCCAGACAAGCCATGAATTTAGGTGGTTGTTCGTATAATCGGGACCGTCCAGGCCGCTGTGTTGCCAAGTGGGGAGAGACTGGATTAAATAAAGCTCCTCGTCTGATTCCTCTTTGGTTATGGATATTTCAAAATAGGGAGGGAGTAAAAGGCTCTACACACAGGACTATTTTGGTCTCAAATTGACCTCAAAAATGTGCTAAAAGTTTTGTAAAAGTTAAAGAAATGGCTGTTGAACATACTGTTCAAGATAAGTCGGTTGACAAGACACTTAAGTTTCTTGAAACTATACAAAATTAGTTGTATTGTATATTTTTATAAATAAAAAGCCCCCAAAAATTAGATGCAACAATATAGTTAAGACTTGTGAAATCCTGCATGAATATAAATAGGGATACTGCTTAAATTATATGATTTTAAATTATTGATGGCACCAGAATCAGTTAGTTGATGTTTTATCATTTTTTTCATAATAAAAATCAAGAAATTAAATGAACTTATCCTTTAAATTTCCTTTTAAAGCTTTTTTCTTATTCATGCAAATAGTGATGACTGTATTCTACCTTCCTGTCTCGTCTTTATTTAATTACATTTCTTTACATTCGCTTCTTTATATTTATTTATAATAAATCTTAATGTATCTATTTTCACTTCTTATAATAGTGTTGTGACTATTTTAATTAGACAGCAGTCTTCCCTTTTGTACTACATAAAGTGCCTGATGGATTTATTAGGAGTTTTGTTCCACTCAGTTAATTGTTAGAGAGACGGTGTTATGTAATCTCTTTTCTTTTTTTCATCCCTTCATCTGAGTAATCCCTGTTGACCCCCGTGTTAACTCATCCTTTTTGCCCTGCGGACATGAACTATCGATTGTCAGTCAGTCAATTAGAGCAGTGAGAACCTCATGCTTCAGTTTTACAGCCATATATTTTTTACCCAGAATACAATACGTGCTTTAAAATTGGGTTTTTCACTTTTCTTATAATTCAAACAAGTTAATTTTACTGACAGCACGTATACTAGTTCCTCCTGGTTGTTCCTCATGCTATTTTGTGGCCTGTGGTTTCCTGTGCTTTGTTTGTTTTGTTTTACTTCATTTTGATGCCGTTGCTGCAGCAGCACAGGCCACCAAGTGAAAATCTCCCCCCTTTCTTTTGTGAATCCATAGTGCCCCTTATGAGCCTTTGCACTGTTAATGTCAGTCTGTTCACCTGTTCACACCACATGCACCCACTCTGTGTCACCTACCTGTGTGTGTGTGTGTGTGTGTGTGTGTGTGTGTGTGTGTGTGTGTGTGTGTGTTTGTTTCACCCCAATGTTCTCCATTCTTCCCCTCATGTTTCCCTGCGGATGTATCTTCAGAACCAGGAGCAACTGAGGGATCACGACTCTGACATCCTCCACAATGACGGAGACCTGACCTTCATGTTCGGTGACACCGCCATCACTGCCAACGGAGCGTCCGGTGGTGGGGCGGACGCAGCCGGAGGGTCCACCTGGAGCGCTAATGGCAAAAGGAGCGGCAGCACCTCGGAGGAGTTGCTGGAGCGTGAGCTGGACTCCCGTGAGCAGGAGCTGCTGAGCCGCGGCACGCGCCTGGTTTTCCCCATTGAGGATAATGTCTGACCCTTCCTTTCTTTTGCCTGCACTGTCAAAAACCTCCCTGACCTAACCCTGAGATCGTGTCACCCTCAGCTCTCTCCACACCCTGCAGGCAGAGCATCCAGTCCTTTAAAGATGAGACAGAGTGGAGATATGGGAGTAGACAAGAGGGGAGGGTTCACAGTGACTCTGAGCTCCCTCCTGGCCCGCGAGCAGAGCTCAAGGAGCATTTCATCCTCATTACAGCGCTGGATTATTCTCCAGGAGATATATGTCCTCTTGTTCATCAGGAGATGAACTCTCCATACTCTTTTACTGTGGTTCAGTTTTTACTGATCGTCACCTCTGCATAAACCTTTAATGCAGGATACGAGGACAGAAAATGCTTATGAGAGATTTACTCTGCACTTTTTGGAACAATGGACACTGTGTTTGTTCAGCTGGAGTGAAAAAGAAAGTGCAAAAATGAAAAATTGCCCAGTAGCCCTCTCTGGTATCATGTGATCTGACCAGTTTGTGTTTAAACATCACACCAGTAAGCAGTGAAAAAAATACAAAGTGGCTTCTTTATAATCACATCCCATCAAGACGAGGCTACAAACTTAAAACTTCAAAGTTCATAACTGAAAAAAAAAAAAAGAGTTCTCTGGTAAATGTGCACCATTCATCTGAAGCTGCTAATAGATGAGTGTTTGGTATGTTTGTGAGGCTGTTTCACACACACAAAAAGCATCTGTGTGGAGGAGACTGACATGTGAGGAGCACAGAGAGGGACAGCGAGTCAGTTACCCCCTCAGACGCCGAGGCCCGTCATGGGTGAAGTAACAGGGGTGAAGAATGTGAGCATGTAAATAGCTACAATGCCGAGCTTTGTTCCTCTTTAGTGCTTCTTTCAGTGCATTTCATCCTGTGACTGTTACTAATAACACCTGCGTATCTTTTGGGGGGGGGGGGGGGGGTTTATGTGGTCTGGATCTTGTCCTGTGTGCTGAGCTGGTTTTCACAAAAAATAGCATGATAAAAGAAGAGAAATGTTTGGATTGTTTCTCTGAGATGATGCTGATTTTACATAATTTTAAAATCTGACATGAATGTACATTTTAACAAGGTCAACAAGTAATTTTAGCACTACAATGATAAAAGAGGGGCATCATCATTTTGGATCCTTTACTATAGCTTGATATTATCCACTGATTTTAAAGATATTTCATATATCAGATGCAATTACTGATGTTGGGCCACAATTAGTTTCATTATTGATCAGTTCTTTTGATGATTTTTACTTTTAATTGACAAGTCATTTAGTCTGTAAAAAGCATAGAAATGTGAAAGCATTTTTCTTTAATTTCAATTTCAATCAATAGTTTATCTTTATGTAAAAGAAACAACAGCAGTGAATCCTAATACTTGACAAGTTTGAACCAATAAGTGTTTGATTTTTTGGTTTGGGAAAAAAAAAAAATTTTTTGTCCATTGACAAATTAAGTAATTGACTAATCGTTTAAGCTCAGCATTTATGCAATATTAAGCAAGTGCTACGACACTCTGTTAACATAGGTTGCATGGAATCTGTGCAAGAGCAAATGCAACTCAGCATAAAAAAGGCTGTGACGTAGTTTTACAAACGTAAGCATTAAAAAAGATTTACTCAACAACTTTGACCTTAAGTCTTCTACGTTCAAGCTCTTCCCAAATGAGTTCACACCTTGCTAATTAATCCCATCACCAGCTGGTAAACCTCACTGCGTTTGGTAGTGTACAGGCGTTTTTAAATCGCCGTAAGTGACCACATTTAACGAGAGGACTGGCTGTGTGGTGGTCATAGCTGCTGCTGTCACGTAAGTGGCCATGTCTTTAATTATGCATTACTTTAAGCCTTTATGTAATTTAAATGGTTCATATGGAAATTTACCCTGTACAACTACCATGAATGGGAAAAAGATGTATAAAAGACATGGTCGTCTTTTTTTACCAGGCTATAATACTTAACATACACAGTCACTGCACATAAATAATGGTTACATAAGGACTGGACTTTGATTACAAGAAAGCCCCCTTTTTTATCTGAAAATGCAGTGTACCGATAAAACTGAGAACACAACGTTCTCTTTCATAGAACAATTTAAAGCACTATGTCTCAACATTTAATTCTTGTGTTTACACCTATTTTTTGCTTATAGTATGCCGAATGACATCATTTCATCTGTGACCCAGTTCTTAAAAGCAACACCAACAGTTTGAGATGAGAAAACTGGCTTTAAACTGCACTTAATAAAAAAAAAAAACTGAACATGCAGATCCTCGACATATAAATCAGGGACTTTGAGCTTCCAATTTAAACTCCCTGCATTAGTCTCAGCTGGCTGACATTTTCCACAACATACCACTTAACTGTATTGACTTCCTACAGATTGATTTGCATCAGTCAGAGTGAACTAAAGAAATGTTTGTTATTTAGGGGGCATCAGTTCCTCTTTTGGTCACATTATAACCACATGTCTCCCCCGTTTATAAACCTTGAGGAAGTCCTTCTACACAACGTGATCATAAGAGGAAATATTACCTAATTTCCATATTTTTCTTCTTTAAGATGTTATACCAAGCATATATCCAATCAATGTAAATAAAAGCATATCACCCGGCAGACTAGTTTGAAGTCACAGAGTTGTACTCAAGTGTTTTTACTCTGTGTGGGAGTAGAAAGAGGTTTTTTTGTTGTGTCTTTTTTCCAAAGCCGGATGCATTTTGTGTTTCCTTTGCCCTGCCGAGACCTCTGAACCGCTCTCTGCTTCAGATTCACCACACAGCATGTCACCTTCTGTTTCTCCCGCCTCTGCACAAAGTGGCTGCTGCATTTAATTCCTGTACATACGAGCGCGCGAGAAAGGCTCGAATTTCTAAGGTGTATATGAGGACTTTGCACGAGGCAGAGGCCCTGCACAAATTTTGTGGCTCACTGTGGACTTCCGAGAGGAAATGAATCTAGTTATGTAAGCTGTTGCCAAGTAGTATACACTGTGGGTCGTTTAAAATTCTCTCTGGAGTGAGAAGGAACATTATGCCGTGCTCTCTGTCGAACATCTCCTTTCACAGTCTGAAGATAGCGAAGCTGGTCTGAATCTAGGGCATTAATAATCACTCATTCGCCATTTTCTCTGAACAAATCAAGTCTGTTACTTGGACTGATGCTCAAAATTGTCAGTAAAAAAAAAAAAGTTACACAGCATCCAAATAGTCCTTTTACATACAGCGTAGGCCTACAGCAGATATGTTGTGTCCGAAAATGTGCAAAACTGTGATTTGTGATAATTTCTGTTGAGATTTTCCCTACAGTTCCTGCTGTAATGACTAACATAAGTGCAGAAAAAAGACGAAACAAGAACGTTTACTCATCAACATGTTTAAGACGAAGTGACTGGATAGTTTTTCTTGCAGACGTGGAAGCACTTTATGCACAGTGACATCATGGTCGACTTAATTAGTGGCTGCTGGCAAAGTGAGCAGAGTTCGGCACTTTACCTCAAGCAGAGGACACTCGTGGGACTCTTTAACCTTCATGTGCACTCTATCTCCAGACTGTTGTGCTGTCAGTTGTCTTGCTGGCTATATTTACATGCTCTCTGTACCTGAGAAATATGAGATGTAGCTCAATCGTCAATATGTGCACCTGTTGTAGTAGCAACTGGCTGCCTGGTTCTACTTGCCATGGTTTGCATGTACACATGTTAATAAAAATCATTGAATTATGAGCTGTTTTAATTTTTGAAGAGAAGGTCTTGAAAAGAAGGTTGCATTCTTGCCCCTTCTGTGCCTTTTTATGCTCACCTGTAAATCAAAAACTGCCTACTTGTAATAATCATATATAACGCCTAACTCAATACTTAAAATGTAATTCACGAGTTATGAGTTACCTGTAAACAGTGCAAACTCCGTTCATTGTGCCCTACTAAACTTCATTAAGGTGGGATACACAAATTACAGGTTACATGTTGCATCCAACTCTATACAGGCCTAATCTGATCAATGCTCATAAGCTAATTATGACGAGATATGCAGTTTATGAGTAAATATGATTATCATAATGAATCATAATCTGTGGAGGCCCAGTTAGGTTCACTATATTTAGAATTCAACTCTGTTCAAATTTCAAAATACTGACCAAACCTCTCTGGACAACTGTGAGCGGGAACATCATGATCCATGTGCAGATGTTAAATACCACAACACATTAGAGTCTAATACAGATGTGGTTTAAAGCTGCAACCCAAAAGTCTGAATTAGTGTAACATTAAACGTTTCTGCAAATAATTGATGTTTTAGACTGAAATTTTACATTTCTATGTGTTTCAGTTGTTAGTTTTGTGTTGTAACTGGCCTGTGGTTTAAGTCTTGTCAAGTTTTAGCACTAAACCCACTTGGTTAGGGTTCACAGAAGATCATGTTTTCACTTAAAATTTGTGGTTTTACTGCCACAAACACAGCTGGAAAAGCTCCAAAAACATGCTGAAATTACCAGATTAAAAGTCTTAAACTTAGCGTGGCATTAAAAAAACGATCAGCCTTCTGCCTCTTGACCATGGTGTAGCTTCATCCCCTCGAACCTCCAGATGAGAAAGGTCAGCTCTCACAGGCTGATATTTAATATGGACTATGTCCTTTAGTTATGTATTGTTGAAACCTCAATAAGATCAACGTATCTGTGGTTTGCAGGAAATCACCAAGCGATCATTTCCTGGAGGGAACTGAGCTCATTGAATCTACAACTCTACCAGTAATTTTTGGTTAATCAGTCATCTTGTAGTTATGAATTCATATGTTAATCATGCAAATGTGCACAACAATCATGCGTTTTCTTGAGGGGAAGCTTCTCTAGTTTTTCTACTAACTCTTTATTGAAGTCAGTTTAAATAGTCTTAAAGTTATTTCTTTTTTATGACGAGAACTTCTTCAAGCATTTCAATCACAACAATTATTACAGAACCAACTTCTAAAGTTGAACACGTGGATGCTGCTGAACTTCTTACCCCTCCTCAACACATCCATGATCAGGAGGGGTTCCACAGCATTTTACAATATTTCAGACAAAAACTAAAAACAGTAAGAATAGTACACAAAGTGAATCGTACCGTCTGTTGAGTTTGAGAACACTCGCTAAATAGTTCATTGGCAGAGAGCAGAGGCAGCTCTCCAAGACACGTCCTTGGGATATTAGAAAATTTCACACCCATGTGAGTGTTTTGTCAGTGGGGCGGCTGCAGCTGTCTGGATTCCTGAGGGGCCGGGGGTGGAACAATTGTTCCTCAGTCAGGCCTCTTTTTCCAGAAAATACTGCAGTTTCTTCTTTCAAAGCATCTACATTTGCATTGTTAGTGAGCCAACTGCAGTTAAATATCAGTACTGTTCAAGGTTACTTCCATGATTTAGTGATAGGCTGGACGGATAAGTTGTGCAGGTGAACCCGACGGCGCCGCTCTGGATCCTGGCAGTCAGCTCCAGAGGAGAACCCATCTCGGAGCTTTTTATGGCCTTCGCCTGCAGGGGATTTGCGCAGGGATTAGTGCTACTAAAAGGACAGAAGGAGAGAGGCAGGCCAGTTCGACGGCAGCACGAACCTGCCTCATCTCTCTCTTCTTGTTTATGTCCACTCCCACATTCTCTCTTTGTGCGCAGACCCTGCTGGTATCAAACAGGTAACGCTACAAAAGATAAGCTGCCGTCTCCCTGTGTCAAATTCATCTGTCTGTGATTGGCTGCTCTCTCCACTTGGATTTTCTGCAGTTCGCCGACCTGGCTCGGCTGAAGGAAAACAACCTCAGAGCCGTGCTTGTGAGCTCTCAGTGGACCACATTCCAGCAGCTTGTTTTGTTATCCCACCTTTTGCCCTCAGCCTCGAATACCAGGCCCCTGTGAGAGAAACAAGAAGCTGAAGATTAAAATAAAACCCTCGAGTTCTGACACAACTGTGCTCTGAAACAGCTACAGAGCATAAGGACCACAAACACTTCCAGCAGGATTAATGATGCTCATGACCCCTAATGAATGGCTCCATCAGTGCTAGCGTCAGGGTGGAGGTAGTGCGATAAGGGGCACCCAATGACTCCCACCCTGTTTTTGCCCCATGATGACGGCTTGCAGGCCGCCCCGCTCTAAAGGGTCTGCTTGTGAGAGCTGGCGGTGACAGGCTGGTGGTAACCATGGGAGCTCTATCCCATCACGGACAGCCGTACACAATGATCCCCTTCTTGACAGCAGAGTCTGAGGCCCAGGGACTCACTGCCAGCCCCCCGCTATCCATGAATCCATGAGAGGACCCAGCATTGCCAGGGAGAAAACAATGAGGCCTCTATTATACAGCAGATCAGTCGGTCAGCAAGGAGGGAGAAATATTTCTGACTGTCTCACTCAGATAGAGATAAAAATCTGTTAAAACTGGTGTCGCTTGTGTTAAAATGCCAGTGCTATCAAAATCAGATTAAATAACAAGACATCTTGTTTCTGCTCTGCAAATTAAATTAGATTAAACTTCTTGCAAGTAAACTAAGAGGGAAAGGTCAAAGCCAAAGCAAAACTGTGACATGCTAATAGCTCATTAGTGTTATGTACAAAATTCAATCATTTTATGAACAATGCAGTTAATAGAAAAAGTAAGGAGTGATGAGAACAATTAAAAATCATCAAAATCAACAAGTGGATTTCATTAAAAACTATGCATAACTGTATTTTGCAGGCTTATTTAATCAAATCCAATTAAAAGCCCACTCCAGACATGTTTTGTGTCTCATGAAAATATGCTTCTTTAAAGATTACTTTAAAAATCTTGTTCTTGCTCTGCCTTGTTAAAAAAAAAAAAAGGTCAGTTACAGCAGAAATGCACAGGAGGCTTTGGGTTTCTGTATCATGTTTGTGAAAGTTGTATGTTGGACCAGAAATGGCCTCAAAAATCTCGTGCTGTCACAAAATCACGCTCTCTCAAAGAGAAACGTTCCCCTGTTAGGAGATTAAAGAGAGAAAAAACATTAAGCGTCGAGTTCTGCACACTGAGCACATCAATCTGCACAGTGAAGGTCAAATATGACTGTGAAGCAACATTTCACAGAACATATGTTTCTTGGAAGGGGGCCTTAAATGCATCAGATCAGTTCCTGTTCCCTGTTCATGCCTGCAGTGTCAAGTTAATAAAAATGTGTTTTCTTCTATTTTCTTCTAGTCACATACTGTACAGGCTCTGTTTACAATTTGCCTTGCTTCAGGCAAAAGGTCACTGGTCAGGATCCAGTCACGGTGCACAGCAGCAGATCAAGAGCCTGAATGATGCCGAAACCACCAACTTCCTGTCAGTGATGTTTAAATGCAGCTTTGAACCACGATGAATGCATACGCTTTTTTCACACATCAAAACACACTCACTGCTTCTTTCAACCTCCACACACTCTTAATATGAGCACGCATCTGTGTTATCTCACCATACCTTTACCCATCGCTTCCTCTCCCCACATCCTCATGTTGTTTTGTCCATGCTGTTCTTCTGGTAACCCAAATGCCTCATCACCTCGCTGCAGTAGGCCTCCACCTGGTTTATCTGCTCAACGTTGAGTCGCTCCCTCCAGGCGTATATGGCCTCCTTTGCATCCCTGGATGATATCAAAAACGGCCTGTCTGATGAGTACCCCTGACCGTGCGTCATGTTCAGCGCAAACTTCTCCAGAGCCGGGGACGTGGAGAGGTTGGAGAAGCGGAAGAGCCTCTGGAGCTCCTCCATGGGGTGGAGGACCAGGTCCTCGTAGCGGATGCGGAGGTAGTTCCTCCTCAACCACGGCGGCGCGTTCATCGCCAGCATCATGTCACTGAGCCAGTTGTCGCAGATGAGCTCCATGGCGCTGGAGACGTAGCTCTCCGCCCGGTTCACCTTGCTGCTCGGCACCAGCAGCCGCTTGTATTTGTCGCTCTGCTTCTTGCTCCTCAGCACCTGTATGCTCTCCTTCACCAGGGCCTGCTTGGACTTAAGGCGGGAGTTGTGCACCGCCCTCGGGTCTCTGAAGAGCTGGATTATCTGGAGGTTTATCGCCGGGTCCTTCATCAAAGGAACCAGCGTGCTCAGGTCCAAAACGCGGACTCCTTTGATCACCATCACCGGGTACTTTTTACACTCCCTCTCCAGCTCCCTTATGTCCCGCTTTTGGCACTTGGCGCACTGGTCCTCTTTCACCAGCCCGATTTCGTGTCGCTTGTGCGCATTGCAAAGCGGCTCCGAGCAGATCACCTTGTTCATTTTCCAACCGAATATGAACGACGTGGTGATGTTTTGCGAGCCGGCGTAAAGTTTGAGGACGGAGAAGTCGCAGCGGTACAGGGCGTTCATCATGTCACGCACCGAGCCCTGCAGACTGCCCGCATCCCCCGGGTACAGAGCCTGCCATATGTGCCACATCGGCTCGTACAGGTAAAAAACATCGGGGTGCTGGTTGAACAACTCCCCCAGAAACGAGGAGCCGGTCCTCCAGGTGGCATGTAAGTAGATGTGTATCCGAGACTGGCTCCGGTTGACGGCGTGCTCCGTCGCGTCGCTGCCGTTGTAACCGTTATCCCATAACAGAGCCACCGTGTTCTCCAAATCTGGGCATCTGGACTGTTGCTGCGGCAATCCATGTCTCCCGTGTTGAACGGATTTATCCCGGTAATCTAACACGTACGGGATTAGCAGAAGTAAACCTGAATATGCCAGGATCAAAATCAAGTATTTCTTATGTAGCCTCCTCTTCATTTCCTTTCGCCGGGAGGGGGCTGGCTAGCTTCTTTCTCTGGGAGGACGGTACGGCGCTTTGTGAGCTCTGGCTCGCTACAGTAAAGTTATGTGTGTGCGTGCGAGGAGGGAGGGAGTGTGTGCGTCTGTGTGTCTGTGTGTGCGCGCGTGAATGGAGGGGTATTAACCACGCCCATTTAAAGACAAAACAACACATTGTTTTTCATTTTTCCTTCACATACAATTTCTTGACGGCAAAATTTTTTTCGACACACAGAAAAAATTAAAGCTTTCTATATTTATTTCTAAAAAAACCGTTAGATAAAATATGGAGGACGTCGGACGAGGGAGGGCGGTTACGTGAGAGACACCAAAGAGCCTTTGAAGAGAAGAGGGTTCAACGGGTTTCAAGCATACCCGGACGCAATGAACTATGGGAGATTAGTGAGAACTTGATGCTCCTATTACACTTGCCACTTAATTTAGTCGGTTATTTATTTGTTTAACATTTTATCTTCCCAAGTCCACTTTATTAAAAAATAAACTTGTAGCTATTAGCTTAAACAAAACGCGCACATACATTTTAGCTTGAGTTTGTTTTAGCGCATGCGCACTTTTCCTCGTTTGTTGTCAGAGGCAAACTCTGCGCGGTACCGAGAGCATCAAGGGAGAAATGCCGTTAGCCGAAGCTGTCGTGCCTTTGCATTAAATGGCATTATTTAGCAATAGTTGATTGTTTGTGCTAGCACTTGAGCTTGAAGATTCAGATGCCAGCAGCAAACCGGATGGATAGCTAGCTACATGTAGATGCCTGTATCGTGAAGCTAACCTGAGCACCACTGTCAACATCAACATGGCACACTGGAGCACCTTCGAAAAGGAGACAGAGAGGGAAACCAAGAAGCTGATAAGATGCATCAGCGGGATCGAGGATGAGGAGGACCAGAATTTTCAGCTGGCGTTGAAGTTTGCCTGGTCCAATTTCAGGTAATTTAGCCACTGACAGGATAGAAGCTAGCTTGTTAGCTGCTAACCCGGAACGTTAGCCGTAAACAGTGATGCACATTAACAGTAATAGCCTCGTTTCTTCACAGGTTTCATCGCTACTTGGATGTTGACAGCCACAAAGTCCAACGCAGTATAAGTGGGTGAGTAAGTGCTTTATTTTTCCAATAAAGTTGTAACAAATTAGTTATTTGCATTGCTAGTGACAACATGTTGCATATCAATACTCTTTGAGATGTTTGATACTTCATCAAACGCTTGAAACCGATGCTTTCAAAAATATTCATGATTTTTTTTAAAGTGAAGACAAAGAGCCCAATAACGTTTTCGATAACTGAATAACGCCTACATTAAATAAAATTGGATATTCTTTTTTTTTTCTTGAAATAAACTGAGGTGGAGACCCACTTTTTTAAATGAAACTCATGCTTTCATAACTTGATTTGTTTTCCAGAATCTATGAAAAGCTCATGGTCCATTCAGAACTGAGTAAGGCAGGAAGCTGGATGAGGCTGACCGAAGAGTTCCTGAACTCACCTTTACCTAATACAGATGGAACAAAGGTATGGCACAGACATAATCAGATAATTACTTTATGGATGGAGGTCTGGGATCTAACATTGTCCATAGATTCCTTCCCTCCTGGTCTATTTTTCCTCAGGCCACAGTATCACTATAGATGACCATAGATGCTTTCTCTGTCATTTTGCAGACTGATGTACACTTCAGTGTACTATCACTTCTACTCTGTTTATCTGGATCCCCCTCCAACACAGACTTTACTGAGAGACCAAGGGTAAAGGAAGCAGGTGGGTTGGTGTTTTACTACTATGAGGCCTCTTTTATAATTGAAAACTGACACTAACAAGTCCTTGTTAATCCTTTCTGCTTCATCTTGTGTCAGCAGAACAGGAGGACAACTTTGACTGGGCAAGTTATCTGATGGAGGGTGAGGACATCGACAATGGACCATACCCAGATACCCCCGTGAGTTGGTCATAACTAAACCTACCTTATCTCAGCATCATCTGACACACTAGGTTGGGTATAACATCAGTGTGTAGAAGCTGTAAATATACAGTAAAGTAAGCAACCCAGCCGAAATCAAGCAGTCTTGACTGTTTTATAGGAGTGGTCTGAAGAGGAAAGTGAAGATGATGACAGCCAGCAGCCAATCAGCAGGGAAGACTCTGGGATCCAGTTGGACAGAACGCCCCAGGAGGACCAGGACAACGACAGCAAGGCTGTCCCAGTTACATGGACAGGTGCAAGTTGATCACATAGCTAAATAACATAAAAATAGTAAAGCCTTAATGATTATAGAATAATGTGCAACAGATAACGAGAAGCATTAGTATGTCTGAATAATCCCAGTTTGTGTGTTTCCAGTGGGTGAGCCTGATGCCCGGGTCTGGCTGGAACAACATGTAGTGACACCATACTGGGTGGCTCATGCTCCTCGATTCCCTCACAGCTTGCATTTACACTCCAACTTGCTTAATGTGTGGTAAGACTCCAAACTGTTTTATAGGACTTAACTTTAGATCATAGTGTAGATTCTTTTGTTGATTCATTTACACTTAGCAACCATGTTACGAACAGATTATTGAGTATGTTGAGTTTCTGCCATTTTTATTTCCAGTGGGGTTTTTATTTTTATAAGTTTAACAGTTGCATTAAATTACAAACCCAAAAAATATTAGAATAAAGAGAGATGGGTCAAAAGTAATATTGCGTATGTATGTCAGTGGATCATTTTAAAATAGACTGTTTGGTAAAAACAGAAGTTCACTTTGTGGTATTTGTGTGTTGAAATGATTTGAGATGTTTACTCTGAGTCTCTCTTCTTAGGGATCAACACTTGTATAACACTGATCCGCTGTATCTGCCAGAAGAAAAGGCCTTTGTTACAGAGACTCAAGTAATACGGGAGACGTTGTGGTAAGATGTAATGATGCGATGGTGTGTGACTGTGCTTATTGTACAAACTTACAAAGATTTCCCACTTGATCAAAAGTCATGTTTTTTATATCTCTGACTGTTATGTTGCAGGCTTCTCTCTGGAGTTAAGAAACACTTTATATTCCAACAGCATGATGGGAAAGTGTCAGTAAGGAACAACGTAGTTGTAACACATCTGACCAGTGTAAGTTTAAAGCCTGAAAATGTCTTTTTGTTGTATTTCAATAAATGCATCGTCTTTCTGTTGTAGGAAACACACTCTTTTCTCTGTCTGTGCTGCAGAACTGTCTGCGCTCTGTACTGGAGCACATTGCTGTGTATGGGCAGGCCGTGTTCAGGCTGCAGAGGTTCATAGACGAGGTGACGGGATACAGCTCGGAGCCTTGCCCACCAGGCTCCAGTTCCTCCCACAGCTCAAAGAAAGGCTCTGAGCCTCCCTTCAGGACCTACCAGGCCTTTGTGTGGGCACTCAACAAGTACTTTACCGGCTTCAAAGAGGAGCTGACCACAATTGAGCGAGAGCTCATACGCAATGGCAAGTGCAAGTTGCAATGTTAAGGGGATTGAAATGGTTGGGTAACTCTTAAAACAATAACAGAGCTTCACATTAATCCATTACACCACCATTAGTTTGCATGTCACTGCTGATACTGTTAAACTAGGTAAAACAACGGTCACATGGTGCGTAGAATCTTAACCATTTTAATACACTCAAAGTATAAGTGCTTTTATGAAAATAGAGCAACCAAAAAACTGACTAACAACTGAAATGCCAGAAAACTGAAAAGTTTCAGAGGTGAAATGGGGACAGTTTAGGTTGCAGCATAACCAAAGAAAAAAAAAGAGATAGTGTCTGTTATTAATACCCAACTCTAAATGAATGTATTGTCGTGTTGTTAAGTTTGAAAGCAATGTGGATTTGATATGAGCACACATGAGGGATTAGAGAATAAACCAGAACTTGTTTGTGTTATAAACTGCTTGACTAAGAGAAATAAAGGAGGATAATGTTTACTATCCCAACAGAGAATCCTCCCTGTTAGCTTTGAATGTCTGTTAATTTATTAGCATGTACTAACGTCTTATCAGAGTGCTGGATTTTAAGAAGTTGAGGGATTATTTGCAGTTAAACTAGTGAGGAAAAATGCCTGTTTTAATTCAAGATAGCTCATGTTGTTAACTGTGTGTTCATGGCTCTTGAATGAATTGTGCATTCATTCAGAATAAGGTTTTGTCCCTTTTGCAGCAGGCAGACGGCAGGAAATTCATTTTTTCTTTCTTACTGTTCTGTAATGCTAATGTTATTTGCTTTAGGGGGCTTCTGTCCTGCTATCTCTTGCTGCCTGTTAATAGATAGAGACCCACTTACAGATAACTTCTTACTACATGTGACAGTCACGTTTGTAATTTAGGTTTGCAAGGTTCTTCATACCAGCTGCCATTATATCGAATGACCCATGTCGCCTGTACCTGTCAACTGTACAAAGTCACCTTTAAAATGTAATTCTGTTTTCCAGGAAGTTGCTCTATTTTTACATGCTGGAAATCTCTGTATACACTGTAAGCTATTATGACATTGTGACAACATGTTTTCTACCCACATGCTGCGCTCTGTACAGTGTTGTTACACTGAACATTAGTCCCTGCTGCTTGGTAGAAGGTTTGATCATGAGGGGTCTCTGTTTCATGTCAGCGGTTGTTTGATGTGTCGTCCTCTCCTGCAGATGAGACAGTGACCCTGTCTGCAGTTCTGGAGAGACTCAGCCCTCATTTGGCACAGATCAAAGTGCTGCACAAAGTCTTCTGTACCGGGGTCGCCGAAGTTCCCCCTGAGACCCCGAATGTTGTAAGGGCCTCTCACTTGCTCAACACCCTGTACAAAGCTATCATTGAGTACGACAGTGTGGGGGAAGCTTCAGAACAAGCGGTGAGTTTTCCCTGAGTGTTGAGCTCAGTGAATTCAGTGGATCCTAACAAGGACAAACCCTGTATGTGAGATCATTCCTGTGCGTCTTCTTTTCCCTCACCAGGTGGCCTTGTTATTTTCTCTATGGACGGAGACAGTCAGACCATATCTAGAGATTGTGGATGAATGGATTGTTCACGGACACCTGTTTGACCCTGCCAAGGAGTTCATCATCCAGAGGTGAGCAGAGACATTGTTTAACTAAAACATGACATTTAAACATAACATTTCGTTGGTCACACTTAAATAACAAACAAAGATATTTGATTGGTCTTTTTTAAATTTTTTATTTAATTTAATTTTATTCTTTTTCTGTTCAGGAACAAGGATGTCCCAGTGAACCACAGGGACTTCTGGTACGCCACCTACACGCTGTACAGTGTGTCAGAGACAGTGGAGAATGAGGAGAAGCTGAACGACGCAGCCAGCGGGAGCTCAGGAGGGGATCAGGGCTCCAGCAACAGGCAGCTCACCATGGTGTCCTTCCTGAAACCTGTGCTCAAGCAGATCATCATGGCTGGGAAGTCCATGCAGCTGCTCAAAAATCTGGACTGCAAGGACGCTGAGCAGGCTGAGAGATCCTCCAGAGGTCAGTTTGCTTTTCTTCACACCTCGAGTATTTAAGGTTTCATGTCTTTTTACTCAAACAGTAAAAAACTACTTTTTGATCAACATCAAAATGTTATGTTTCAGATGCAGAGAGGAAGAGTTTGTACACACTGTTTCTGGAGTCGGTGCAGTCACGCCTGCGCAGCCGAGAGGAGTCGCCCACAGACACGGTGACTGAACAACAGGCGACCAAGCGGAGCCTCATAAAGATGCAGTCCATCATAGCACAGCACCTGGAGATTGAGGATGTCCATGATCCGTTGTTGGCCATCAACTTCGCCAGGTAAACAGAAAAAACAAGAATAAAACTTGAGGCCTCAATGAAGCTGCTTTTATATAATCCTTTTTTTGCAGCTGCTGCTTTTATAATCTCTCAAATGTACCGTCCAAAGATAATTAGATTTCGAAGGGATTATGTTTTTGTTGTTCCAGATTTGTGTTTTTAAATCCAGAGAATTCAAAAAATCTTAAGCAGCTCTGTTCTGTGTTCCCTCTCAGGCTGTACTTGGAGCAGAGTGACTTCCACGAGTGTTTCTCCGGAGGGGATTTCATTGTGGACCGTTCCTCTCAGTCCGTCACCTGCCAAACATTTGAGCTCACCCTGCGCTCCTGCCTCTACCCCCACATCGAGAGGAGGTACATCGAGTGCTGCGGCAACCTCATGAAGACCCTGAAAAAAGACTACAAGTAAGCGTCACTTTTGGGGTTTTACTAGTGAGGACTTTTCCAGTTTTTTGTCTGCATATAGATGATTTGAATCACACACTGCCTCCACAGGCTGCTGGAATACCTCCAAGCCATGAGGAACTACTTCCTGCTGGAGGCTGGAGACACTATGTACGACTTCTACACAGCCATTTTTGATAAAGTGCAGGAAAAGGAGAGTTGGCAGCAGCCGTCCTTTCTCAACGTTCAGCTGCAGGAGGCAGTCGGACAGCGCCACCCCGAGGACAGCAGCAGGTACTACATTATTAGAAAAGATGTAAAAATTACAAGGATAATTTCCTGGCTTATCATTAAGATGTCAGTATTATAACTCCATCATCTCTTATTTTAAAGGTTGTCAGTCTTCTTGGAGACGATTGACCCTGCAAGGAAAAAGCATCCTGTGAATAATCTTGAAGTGCTGACTCTGAGTTACAAAGTAAGCAATGTGAATGTATTTTCTTTACATTTTGTTTGTCCCTTTTTAAAGCTACCATGTTGATATAAATGTATCATGCCCTCCACAGGTTCCCTGGCCTGTTGATATTGTGATCAGCTCTGAGTGTCAGAAGATCTACAATCAAGTATTTCTCCTCCTGCTGCAGATCAAATGGGCTAAATACAGTTTGGACACACTTCGATTCAGTGGTATGAGTTATGGTGGCTCTTTGAAATCTTGAAGCGTAATAAACTCATTACATTTCGAATATGTGAACTGTGTTTCTGTTTCTTGTAGACTTCACGGATGTAACTAAGAAACTGGAGGGAGCTCTGGCCGAGGACTTGAAGATCAAAGAGTCTATAAATCAGCAGATTCACCGGATGTGTCTGCTGAGGGTCAAACTGATGCACTTTGTCAACAGCCTTCACAACTACATCACGACCAGGGTGAGAAGTCATGAAATAAACCTTTTTTTTTTGTTTGTTCGTTTGTTTACAGCAGACACTTAAACAGCACAGGTGTCACTAATAATATGAATAATACACAATATTTGTTGCAACCAAAGCAGCCAAATGGAATGAAACTAAACAAAGCAGCTGGAAAATACACACATAGGATCGAAACCACTTGTATGGTCCTTTATAAAAGAAATAACCAGATTGTATGTATTGAGTCTTTGTTGTGATTGGCAGATCCTACACAGCACAGGACTGGAGTTTCAGCACCAAGTACAGGAAGCAAAGGACTTGGACCAGCTAATCAAGATCCATTACAGATATCTGGCGACTATTCATGACCGTTGCCTACTGAGGGAGAAGGTAAACAACAATGTTTCTCCATTAGCTGAAGATGGACACTGATCTCACAGTGGGAGGGACTGGGGGACCAAAGAGAGAACATTTATTGTCAGGAATCAGTAAATAAAGAACATCACTCATGTGTTAAATTTTTTTATCCGTTTTCGCTGTACAGACTGAGCTTCCTGCCTTCATTAATTACTATTCATGTGCTGTTGTGTTATCTCAGGTCAGTTTTGTTAAGGAGGCAATAATGAAGGTTCTCAATCTAGTCCTCATCTTCTCTGACCGATGGCAAGCAGGATTCGGAGCCTGGAAGTAAGAGCTTTCATACACACTGCAGAGAAATAAAAACCTGAGCTTTAACTTGCAGCTTGATGTGAATTTGTTTTAAGAGTTTAAGATGTTCAAATATTCATGCGTTTTTCTCTCAGAAGTACCAACTACCAAATCTGTGCTGCTGCAGCTTCCTGACAACCCTGTTCTTGTCTAATATTTTGCTTATCTCTCGCTGTCAGGATCGAGTCCATTGATAAAATGGAATCTGATTTCAAAAACTGTCACATGTTCCTTGTGACAGTACTCAACAAGGCTGTATGTCGTGGCTCCTTCCCTCACTGTAAGTAAAGCATTGATCCTTCAGTTCAACCGATACAAGCCTCTGATTTCCAATAAACTACAGGATACATTGACGCTGGAACATTCCTTCATGCATACATTGTGCACATATGGCAGTAATTAACAGGAAGTAACAAAATGTTCTCTGCTCTTCCTCCTCGTACAGTGGAGTCTCTGGCCCTCTCTCTGATGGCCGGCTTCGAGCAGTGCTGAGCAACCATGAATGCATCTGTTTCGATGTGAAACTCCTCTGTTTGGTTCTCCGTGTCGATGCTGTCTGTCCTCTGACTGCTGTCATTGTTCATGATGATGTGCAACATATGATGTCACTATCTGCTCTGGCTGTTAGAGATGGACTTGGACTGTGTAATGTTGGAGAATAAAGTGTTTTTTTTCATTTTTTTTAAATTATTATTATTTTTTAGGGCCACGTTCACACAAGCTACTTGTAAATCTACATCTGTGTCTATATGTAAATCATTGTAAGTATTTGTAAAATTGTTTCATGAGCTGTTATGCTGACTGTTAATAATGTGTATAAATTCAGAACAATAAACCTTGTCATTCAAATCAAAATCAAACTTTATTGTTATTTAGTTCATACCAGAATAAAAACAAATCTAAAGAGCATTTTGTAAAAACACTGCAAGCATTCGCTCCTCATACCCTTCATTCAACATAATCTCACCCTGCTTTACATTTTAATGTAATTAATAATAGTATAAATAATGTATTGACTGCGTAAAGCAAAACAAAGGCGGAAGGTTGATGTTTTCTGTTGCAGGTCTGAAATTTAGCTTGTTTTATGAAAAATAAGTCCTTGTGAATGAATGAAAGATACACATCTGAATATTTTTTAGTGTTAAGTCTACATTTATGTATGATGTATAGTCATGAATATTTTAGCAGAATAAAAATCCATTCTATTTGCATTACCTAGGTAAACAGTGCAATGCATATCTGTGAATATGTAAATTTTAAGAGTATTGCTAAGTGAGGTATAGTGGGTAGTGGAAATATAAATAACAGCAGTATTAACTGTAGTTAAATTCAGCTGATGAGTAAATAGTGTTTATTAATAACGAATGAGGCACAGCTCAGATAGAAACTAACTAAGTTGCAGGCATTGACAGTTTGGTCGATATGTGGTCCCTTTCTTGCACTGAGCTGCATCAGCTGATAAGTCGCGACAGTGTTACAGTTGTGTCTCATTAAGTTAAAGTGTACCTGAAACTGTATTGCTGCTTAAAGCAAAACATGTACACAATCCAGTATTTCTTTCTTACAGACTGTTACTTTTTTATTCACTCTATATGGTTGCCTTTAAGAGGGAGCTTACACTTATCCTATTAGCCACATTTATCTTAGAGTTCAACAAGGCCAGCTAAGTGGCTCAGTGGTTAACACTGTTGTTCACATGCAACTAGAAGCTCCTGGGTAATAAATGTGCTGTTAATGTTTGAATATTTTACTTGTGTCTGTATGGGTGTCCTGTGGATGCTCAGAGTTTATTCAATAACTCAAAGAGTTGATGTATAAGCAGGGACGTATCCCACCTTTTGTGCATTTCATCCGGGGATATGCTCTAGCTCTTCACAACCCTGAACAGATTTAGTGATTTGGAACATGATTCAATAGATGGAAGATAAGGATACCATACCTCAGAAGGAAAGAAATGTTCTTTATTATGTAAAAATAACTTTCATTATTTCAGCTTAATTTAAAAAAAAAAAAAATCAACCATAATGTGCTGTATACATGTCAATGTTGTTCTCAATACCATTTGAAAACAAAATAACTGCCAGGTTATTTGAATTTATGTTTGACACTTAAATCTAGTTTTAACAGTGGCTATTACTTACTGTCAGTAACTAATATGAAGTATGAATATACCTATGTCTCATTGAGGACTGGATTGTTAAGGTGTGTGCCTGGAAAATCGCCTCAATAGAAAAATACTGATCATATTACAAAATTAACAGACTTTAAAGGAACACTTTACCATTTTTTTTTTGGCAGTGTAGAAAGATTAAAATGTTCTGCGAAGAGGTAAGAGTTATAATTGAGAAGATTCTTTCAAAACAAATCTTACCCCAAACAAATTTGATTCCCAGGCATTTTCAGCTGGGTTTGTACCCAGAGAAACATAGTCAAAGTGAGTGAGTACTTTGCTTAGCTTGCTTAATGCCAAAAAATTTGTATTGCAATGCTACAAAAACAGTTCATAGCCCAAAAATTACTCATGTGGATAAGATAGATGTTATTAACCTACCAATAGACGGGATAAGTTACATATTAAAGGCTAAACCGTGAACATTTGAGAATATATGGATGCCTTGCATCAAATATGTTATAGAATGATTACACATGTGAATGATTTTTTTGAGCTTTTAGAACATTGACTTTTTTTAAAAATCTTTCTCAGGACACACTGTACTCTAAGTGTTACAATTCGGGTAATCCATTTTGTTTGTTTGTTGTGTTTTTATTTTAGTGTGGCAACTTTATGTTCTGCTTTACATTATATGAATATCAAAGCTGCATTTCATTATGTTGAAATGTAAATAAAAATATTGTTAAAACCTTTTTTTTAATTTTAATATAATGTAAAAATCAAAATATAAATCTGTCTAACTCATACTATATGTTGTGCAGCGGGTTTTTTTTTTTTAAATATTTTTTTTATTTTATTTTATTTGTTTGTTTGTTTTCTGTCGGCACTGTATACCCTCCGTACCTCCCGCAGGTTCTTACTGTACATTCCTGTGACTTCACCTTGTGTCCGCCGCGTTCCCGCCCTAGCGGAGGAGACCAGCACCGCAGCTCTGCGCGGAGTTTCCTGTTGAGTTTCCCTGTTTGAGGGACAGGAACTCCCTGCTCTACTTCTCTCTCTCCCCCGCCCATGATAATAACACCGACGGAGGAAAGATTCCTCTGTCCGACGACAGGGAAAAAAGAGAAACCTTGGATCTAAGACTTCCAAACCTGGATTTCCAAGCCGTTAGAGGAATCAGCATTGCGGTTGCATGGCGCTGTAACGTTCGTCCGGTTTATCACCGCACAAGTTTTCCTTGCTAACCGACAAACTCCGGGTGAGTATAAACGGCCGATCGCGAAGTTGGCTTCAAAGTGTGTGAGTATATGTGTGTGTATGTGTGTGTGTGTGTTTCCAGCTAAGTTAACCAACATAAACCAAAAGTTGAGCGGTATTACTTTGGGTTTATGCTGCCCCGTTGAAGTTGTCCGTTAAAAAGCACTTTTTTTAAACGGAGTTTGGAGTTGTTAGCTTGAGGAGGTTAACAGTTTGTTGCACTGTAAAGCCTTTTTCCTGGCTCACAGGCCCGAGCGGTGACTAATCTCAGGCCACGGCACAGAGAAGGATAAAGCCATTTCCACACATACATGCTGGAGTCGGGAATTTTTTTTTAGGAATTTTAACCTCTAAAGCTCACTTTTATCAAAAGTTTTCTCGCTATGAAGTTTATTTTTAGAAGAATCTGTCACAAGTTGTGAGTAATGTTTCCGTAGGTGTGTTTGGCCACAATAGGAGAGAAGTCCCCAATAAAATGGCCAAAGTTGCATTTTACCTTTTTCATTTTGCTCACTTACTGTCAGTGAGTTTAAAATGTCAAACTTAACGATTGTTTATCATCTTTTTTCCCTGTCTGTTTCGTTCCTGTGGGATTTAGCCTACTGTAGTAGCACAGATGTTGTGTTCAGGAACCAGACTGTATTCCACACCCTCCTGGTGTTGCATTCACTGCCCACTGCATTCATTCCATATAACAGCTCAATCAGCCTTTCCAATCATTGCAAAATCTGTGCTTCCAATGAATATTTTTACAAAATGATCTTTTTAGTATGTCTCATAGTTTTGTCAGGGTCACATTAGAGGAAAATGTTGGCAGCTGTTGTGTTCGGTGTTCCTCAAAACCTGCAAATTTTCATTTTGTTCATTGCTGCTCTGCTGTTTGTAATCTCTTATCTGTGTTAGTTCAGAGGTAGGAAGGAGAGAGGGTGATGAAGTATGGAGATGTTGTAGGTAAAACCACATTTGTTGTTTTTCTGGTGAAGGCGGCGTTAATTTTTTTCTCTCTGTGGTTGAACTTCTTCTGCAAAGCTCCAACAGTGCACAAGGATACCACACCTCAAGTGGTATAAGTAGTAAAGCCACTGAAACTTAATAGTGGGTTTCCATTTCCTATTATTGTTCTGTAAAGATCACTTTTTAAACGTTTTGCAGCGTATTTGGTGATCTTTGAAATGTCTTGCATCATTTGCTTGATACATAAATATACTTTGCAGTTAGAAGATCCCTTTAAATTCATATGAACCGATGTAAATATGTTGGTGTATTTGACATAAAAGTAAATCGACAAAGTGGATGAGGGAGACCAAAACAGGCTACTTTGCATTTAGTTCTGTTCCCAGAAGACCAAGCAAATACTGTTGAGTTTCAGTTAATAAATATATATATATATACACATATATATATATAGCCAAATCGAGTCGAATTTATTTACGTAGCACATTTCATATGATAGTAGATTCAGTGTGCTTAACATAGTCATGCATGGTTTACATGTTTATAATTTGAGGAGGTATTTCTGTCCTTGCACAGACTAATGTAAGAAATGAGGCCTTTCTAGATTGACTTTGCAGTGATAACTGATTTTTGTTGCACCCCTGAAAAGTAAGTGTTAGTTTTCACACCTCAGTCTAGGGAAACTTCAATAACTTCCTTTAGCATGGCACCTTCTGAAGCTACCAGAAGGCACATTTAGAGGCTTTTATTACAGCTGTTCAGTTTCTCTCTGTGTGCCAACTGAGAGGAAATGTCTTGGGTACATGTTCTGCAGGGCAAAGATGGTTGCTGCATCTTTTTCTCACTTCAGGGGAACAGTTTGACTGCCTCTCCATCTTAAAAATGTGAAATATATCAAAGTGTGATCTGCTGGTATGTGTTTGTTGCAGAGCTTGCATGAGTGTCATCTTTAAAGTATCATAAGCTCTGTCCAGCATGAATCAACGACGCATGAACATTCAAAGTCATCCAAGCACCACAGATTCATGTCCTGCTGCTGTTTGCATTTATCAGTGCTCATACATTATTAGTTAATTATGAGTTATTTAAATTAATGCAACTGAAAGTACTAAGCCAAATAGCTTTCTTTTTTTTTGACTAAACAGGTTGACTTAACACATCTGGTACAGTAGGTGGAAGTAGTCTATGCATCTTTAAAGGTGGTTAGAAACAAAAATAGTGATGTCTGTAAGGCTTGTGGAGGTCAGAACTGTGGAAAGTCAAATCATTCATCTTTACCACATCCTCGCTTTTCTTACCTCAGATGTGCATGAACTGCAGGTTATGAACTTGCCATGAGAGACAGTTACTTGTATTGACTGAAAGAATTCATATTGTATGTCCCAAGTTTGAAGCATTTATTTAAATTACTTTAGATAACAATTTTAGCTATACATCATCACTTGTCGCTAACTATTTCAACTTTAAGTCAGTCACTTTGTAGTTTACAATATTGCATGTTTATCAGTGGTTTGTAGCTATTTTAACTGTACCTGCAGCTGTTAAAACCTCCATGTTGCTCACAGAGTACTTTTTACATACTCTCATTTTCAAAATGTTGAATATGTGGACACATTTTAAAAGAAATCAATATTTATATATTTTTTTAAATGAGAAAGGCTACAATCTTCCCATGCACAGTGGCAAATCCGGATTTAATCTCTGGGGTACATTCTTGCTTTGAGATCAGAGTTTTCATTGGATACGTGATGCCTTATAATTTTATTCCACTTATTTTGGCTTGTTTTGTTTAAATCTTAAGTCTTTATCGTTTGGTTGATGCTGTTTTTCTATCTTTTTTCATATAGTTAAAAAAAATAGCTAAGATTCAAGTGAACTATCACTTGTAGTATTATACTGTTGTGTAGCAGTGCGTTGTGTTTGTCCTCTGTCTGGCACACCTTGGTTACCTACTTGAGGCTGATTTAAGCTCTTTACTGTGTAATTACTGGGGGGGGAGCCCTATGAACACATGGTCCGTGGGTGCAGCAGCCAACAACCTGGCAGGTTAAATGAACACTTTAAGAGCACTGATGTGTCCCGTGGCTGCCTCTTATCAGATGAGACGGCTCAAGATGCTGAACCATTCTGAACAGGAACTGTGCAGCAGAGCAAAAGCCACCAAAGTTCCTTTTTTTAATGATGAACATGGTGTCTTTCCTTAGTTAGGGTTGATCAATGGCCTTAACAACAGAGCACTCACTGTGGTCACAATGTTTCTTTCAAAGCTACTTCATGTTTTTTTATGTTCTCAGTATTTCTGTGTTCTTTTTATTGGTTACTTTCAGTTTCTTGGACGTCATCTGAAACATGTGAGTTCTTTGCAGTGTTGCAGTAAACTGTACAGCATATGTTCACATCGTCTGGGATTCATACTTCCCTTTTTTTTTGACTGAAGCGATGGATCTGTAGTCTGAAATGCTGCTTACTTGACTGTTTGCAGTTCAGTTTGACAAACTAAAAAAAGGTCGAATCATTGATGAGACAAGTTGAAAACTGCTTTACATAGCACTTCCCATCTGACTTCCTCTGTTTCAAAACTGTATTTTGCAAGTACCCACACCTATTTTTAATCCCTGCACAACTGAATCACTCCTGTTACTGTGTATACTTTGTCTCTGTGATTAAGACGGTAATTCCAGAGGCATTTTAAAATGTTGAGCACTTGTTGCCTTACTTTGCAGTCTGTACGTAGTTAAACGTAACACAGTTTTAGTTTTTTCGGCTTTGTCCTCCTTTGCATCTGATCTGAAATGAACAAATTACCTATTAGGGTCTATATGGAGTCCTGATTAAGTAAAAATGGCTACAGATGCTGTACTATTAACCCAGTACAGACATGAACACCCTCAAATGCTCAAAAATAAAAAAAAATCAGTTCTTGCAGCTCTGTTATTTTCTCATTTCAAGTTCATTGTGCTACTTTCCGAACATAGGAAATGACCTGCAACAATTATACATTTACGAGTTAAGAAGAAAGTAATTAGTCTGAGCTATGACTTTGCCTTTCAGAGTCTTAGCGTCCAATAAGACTGACGTTAAAATGATGCTTTAGTTCAGACTTTGGAGTGCTTTTTATTAGTTTTGCTAAACAACAATGTTTTTCAAAATTTTAATCTGTTGTAATAAGATTTAATTTACCAGGAAGTACTGACCCTACAGTGTTTAAAAACATATTTTTGGCCTTTATTTAATCCCATTGATGGAAGGAAGTTTTAACGCTAACATGACATCCAAACAACAAATCGTTCAGACCTCATTTCTGCATTAAAAAGAGCAGCTGCCTTTTGTAATCTGATGCCGTTGACAGAGGTCACCGTGCACATGCTCTTTAGAAATCTTAGTGGATGGCATATCTGGGTTTGCATTGGCCAATCACAAAACTCTATATGATTTGAATAATGCCTGCATATTAAAGGATAAAAATATTTTGATGTAAGAAAGGAACAAGGGAGGTAAAGTTGGAAGTTCTTTATGAAATGCGAGTCATATTCAGTAGCTTCTTGAAGTCAGTGAGTTTGTTTATCGCTGTCCTCCAAAAAACTGAAACATACTTTCACTTTAATTCATATTCTAGATGTTAAATGCATATGTATGACACAGCTGTACTGGTTAGCAATGTTTGAAAATGATCTTTTCACAAAAATAAAGTGGTCATTACTTGGTTAGCATTCAGTAACCAGATTTCCCATGAGTCATAGGGGTGGGACTCTGTATTTGCCACAATTTCCACTTTTAAATTGATGATTTCATGAGAAGACAGTGAGCTTTGTTGTCAGCCATGCAGTTGTTGATCATATTCTAAAGGCTAATAATGACATTATCATGGCTGTTGGAGTGTGTTACATTAGCCATTAAAACATCAGTGTCCTGCTGCCGTCCTTTAATTATGTGGAGCCTCTGCTGTTTGTGCTTCATGCTGTATCTCCGTCTACAGAGCAGGAGGTCCGTGACCTCCTCTGACCCCGGGCCTGTGCTCGCTGTGACTGCCAGGCTTTTGTGTTGGTGGTTAGTCGCTGCGGATTGTTTGACTCGCTGTCGATTCTGATTGCAATAGGTTTTTTGATTGTTTGGTGTGAGTGACGTCCAAAAGACAGCAGTCAGCAGCAGCAGCAGCAGCGTGGGAATGCAAACCGAAGCATACCACACCACTTACCAACACAGTGCCAATCTATTTACATTTTATTTCAGTTTGTTGTCTGCTTTAATGGTAAAGTATTTAATGACTGCAGTATCTGTCTTATTTGAAAGAAAGGTTTTGTGTTTTTAGTGTTTTTCCTGTGTTAAGTTCAGGGAAACATGGGAGCAACATATTGAAAAACAATTTTTGAAATCTGGCTGCTTTGCAATAATAATAAATAACACCATCATTGCACAAAGAGCCTGTCGAATCCATGTTTTCTGTTTCATATGCATATCAATAACACAGCCAGAATATTTGGGGAAACTCCTGTTTAACTCACATTAACCAGGAGGACTTTTTCCACACACACGTGTCTGTACAGGTATGAAATGCAAAATATTTTCAAGTTAATACAAATGCATTGAAACTTGTGCCAGATGGAGGAGGAATATACACACATAAAAAGTGGATTTGCAGAAAAACTGATAGGCTAGTGCAGGATCGAGGTCAGTTTGTTTTCAGCAGAGCATATACTGAGGTACTGAGTCGATACTGAGACTTTTTAGGCAAAACAGTGTGCAGCCTGTTTGCACCAAGGTGAATCTAAAGCGCTCTGTGAAGCTTCTTTCAGAGCCAAAAGTGTTCTTACTGCAGCTGCACAAGCTTACTGTGTATTTGAGGATTGTGAGTTTGTAAGATGAAGCCCAGTCCATTTTTTCCAGCCTCATCCTTCTCTGTGCTGCTGCATACATGCTGTCCAGCATCTCCAGCACTTTTCCTCCTTAAAGATTTGTCTCCTAAGCATTTATACTGTGACTTGTGTTGCAGAACTAAAATGATGTATAACTAAAAAACATCCCCCAACAGTGAAGCGTAGATAGATCTGTCATGTGATAATTCTTATTCATCAAGGCTGACTTTGTTATGTCTGATAAGAGCTGAACTTCCTTCCTGCCTGGTGGTTGTAAACATGTTCCTTTTTTTATCTATTTCAGCAACATGACGTCCACAGTGACTTTAGAGGATGCCCTCTCCAATGTGGACCTGCTGGAGGAGCTGCCGCTCCCGGACCAGCAGCCATGCATCGAGCCCCTTCCCTCCTCAGTCATGTTTCAGGTCAGTGCTGATGATCAAACTTCCTCATGCACAAGCTCAGCTAGCTAACTGTGAACCAATCTGGCCCCCTTTTTCAAAACTTTCAGTGATATTTCAATGCAAGATTCAGAAATGCTGGTGCAGAAAGATGAGGGTAAAGCCATTCAGTGTGTGTTGGCCGCTATAAAAAATTCAGTACGTGTGCAACACTGAAAACCTACTTTTGAAAAAGATCATTGAAGTTGCTTTGTGATGCAGCACGCAAACCACAGCATACTGAACATCACACTTTAGTCTGTCACTTGCCTGACACTTGTCTCGGTGTATCTTTTTTGTAATCATAATTTTCCATCCTCCAACAGCCCAACTTCAACACCAACTTTGAGGACCGAAATGCATTCGTCACCGGCATCGCCAGATACATCGAGCAGGCCACCGTCCACTCGAGCATGGTACAGTAGGAGACTCACATCTCTGAGAAAACACATATTGTGCCCCTTTTATAGTTTCATTCCTCTCTCGCCTCAGTAAGAGCTTGGTGAGAAAAACAAATCCATCAAAATGGGGTCACAGGCTTGCTGTGAACTGAATCCAGTGAGGGACTTGCCCATCCAACCAGAGCATTTGGTATTGTGCAGCAAGCCGCTCCAAGGATCCAGGAGCAAATAGCTCGGAGACAAACGGATGCTTTGGACCGTCTCCTAATGAGAATAGTAGAGCTTTGTGTCTAATTAGTGAGGGATAATTGCTTGGGGTCTGAATCAAACCGCACTTTGTTTGGAGGCAGGCTGATGCTCTACGCCGCCACCCGCTGGGAATAAATAATTAAGAAAAGAGGCAATGGTGCATGTTGTGGTTCTTATGTGCTCTAAGTGTGTTTTGTTGCGTGTTGAATTTTCAGATTTCAGTGTGATTGATTGGTTCTGTTTGTTTAATTAGAATGAGATGTTGGAGGAGGGGCAGGAGTACGCCATAATGCTCTACACCTGGAGGAGCTGCTCACGTGCAATTCCACAGGTAATGACTGCGTTTCTGCAACATTAACATCACATCATATGTAGACTAAACAATTAGGCAATAATCTATTGACAGAAAAATAATTTGCTATTCATTTTAGTCCTTAAAAAAGGAAAAAAAAATATATGAAATCTTGTCAGTCCTTAATATGCAGATGGTCTTTTTTTTTTTTATCACTGAATTTTAAAAATTAATCACTGAAAATTCCATATCTTTGGGTTTTTGGGTGAGTTTTTGACATGTTTGCAGAAGAGTTTGTCTGGAAAACAATTTCAAGAGCAAAGCGTAAATGAAAAGCTGATTAGCCCATTAACATGGGACCAGTAAAACCTGGGGACCTCTAGTAATTTGTAATAATTGCAATGGTTGTCAGAAATCTCAACCCAGTTCAAATATGCCATGTCCCTAATATTTTTAAAGAAATATATTTTGCTGCATTACCTCCCATATGTCACCAGTCACAGAGGTCACATGATAATATTAGCACTGTGAGAATTATAGAGGATCAGCTGGCCTTCATAAATGAATTTTTGATAGAATTTTGGGTTGAAGATCAGGCGGGTCAAGGCCTTTGTTCAAAAAGCTGATGCTGCACAGAGTCTTGACATCATAATGTTGGAAAATTCAAGAAAAATGGAGACTTTGATTATCTCAAGCAAAAACAGCACAGAAAACACAGACTCGGGGGGCTAATAAACTGTTAATTCAAGCCCCTGGGATTAGAAATTTTATATGATAACATCTCAATGAGCACATACTTCATGTAGTTTCACTTTGTTTCAATTGTTTATCTTTATTTCTTTTAGGTGAAATGTAACGAGCAGCCCAACAGGGTGGAGATCTATGAGAAGACAGTTGAGGTCCTGGAGCCTGAAGTCACCAAGCTGATGAATTTCATGTACTTCCAGGTAATTAACATTCTTCATCCTGCTGTAGGCTGGCTAAGTCGCAAAAAACTAATAAATTCTTTTCTGTCATCGTCTTCCAGCGAACAGCGATCGATCGTTTCTGCGGAGAGGTTCGTCGCCTGTGTCACACTGAGCGCAGGAAAGACTTCGTGTCGGAGGCGTACCTGCTAACACTCGGGAAGTTCATCAACATGTTCGCTGTGCTGGACGAGCTGAAGAACATGAAATGTAGCGTCAAGAACGACCATTCCGCCTACAAACGGTAACCAGCAGCATCACAAAGTCACAGGCATTCACACACCTGGTTAACACAACAACCACTAGATGGCAGCATCACTCAGCGTCCATTATAACAAGTCTGTCTGATATTGTTTTCTTAACCTGACTGAGTTTTTTTTAAGTCTGACATCCCTCTGATTGTTCATTTTGACTTTTGACAATATTGACAGTCCTAAAGGGAAGATGATAAATATCTGTGTGTGAACAGACAGAAGAAAGAGTCAGTGTCTCAGGGATTTAATGGCCATATTAATGGATTAATAACTAAAACATCTGGATTGTGAAACATGAAGAAGTTCAAATAAGCGTCTTTTGTCATTCCTGTTATTCTATGTTACACTCATTTTCTTTATGTTCGCGTTTGTTAATATTTCACCAAATTGGCACAGTAAAAGTAGCTTTGCAATATATTGATATTACATCCATATGAAACTAAATATCTTCTTAGATTTTGAATCGGTTATGTTGTGACGTCACACAAGTGTTTTTTTTTCTGGTTTTGAAGGTTTAATTACAGTTAAATTATTTTTATTTTTACATTTTCTGAATTTACTAGATTATTCCAACTTTTGTAATATTTGTCTCAACCACTCAGTCTTCATGTTCACATTACTGGAGATTATTTATTTTAAAATCTTATTGTATTAATTTTTCTACCAATAGTCATTCCAAAAATTTTATTGCAGTATCATTCTGGAGGTATTAAGTCAAAAATATCCCAGTACTTTATTTTGTTCATATTGACCAGCACTAGTAAAATTATATTAGCTCTTGATAGTTGGTGTTCTTCCCATGGACGTAACACCAAAAATCACTGGATTATTTTGATAATTAAGATGACTTGAGAATCCGTTGATTTTCTGGAAAGTTCTTGAATTACATGTGTGTCTTTTCTCTATTATTTCTAAACGGTTTACTTGCGATGACGGGGCGAAGTCACGCTGCATCTAAAATTAAACACATCATGTCTGTTTTTTTAGATTTAACTGAGTTAAAACGCCTCATGTCTCCGTCTCTGCCCCTTCTCCCGTCTGAAGAAATGCCCCTCACAGTTTGAAAAGCTGCTTAATGTCTGTTTGATGTGAATTTTTTAAAATTAAAACCAAATCTGTTTCTTGCCGTCACACAGAGCTGCTCAGTTCCTCCGGAAAATGTCTGAGCCTGCATCCATTCAGGAGTCTCAGAACTTGTCCATGTTCCTGGCAAACCACAACAAAATCACTCAGGTTGGTCGAATGTGCATCATACTGTTCGTTCAACATCGTTACGAGTTAATAATCTGACCTGAAAGGCTCAACAGTTGTGTCTGTTGTCCTTTTGTTGAGCTTAAGTTTATCTTTCAGAGGCAAGTCTGAAACATCTGCAAAAATACACTTACAATATGTCGACTTCCAAACATTATAATGATCAGAAATTGCACAAACAGACGGCAATAAAACTTTTTAACAAGATCAGGTCACGTAGACTCAGTTTTTTCAAATTTCCTGGGATTACCAAAAGCCACAGAGTTTGTTTTTCTCTGCGAGCGTCAGAGTCTGCATGACAAAGCTTTCATTGCTGAGGTGAATTCAGGTCATGAAAACATAAAGAGCATTGAAACATGGAAAGTTAAGTCAAGAGCAAATTTCCTGCATGAAAAAATGCTCTACAGTTTCATATTTAATCCTCTATCGTGTATCGTGTCCCAGTCATTGCAGCAGCAGCTGGAGGTGATCAATGGATACGAGGAGCTGCTGGCCGACATCGTCAACCTGTGTGTCGATTACTACGAGAACAAGATGTACCTCACGCCCAGTGAGAAACACATGCTGCTCAAAGTAAGTGAAGCACACGATCCCCTCTGTGATAATCCTCACTTTAAAGAGTTTACTGGAAAGTTGTTGACAGTAATGGACGTCCTGTATGTAACCACCTCTTAGGTGATGGGGTTCGGCTTGTACCTCATGGATGGAAACAGCAGCAACATCTACAAGCTGGATGCAAAGAAGAGAATTAACTTGACCAAGATTGACAAGTTTTTCAAGGTATGGAGGTTTATATATGTGGTAAACAGACACATGGACATTTTTTTTTATCAAACTGTAGTGTTTTATATAAGATTCTTTAGTAATTCCAGGTTTTTTCTAATGTTTGGTGGCCTTGAAGTAGCTCTATGAAATCATTTATGTCTCTATGAGTGTTGCTTCCTATTTGTCCTTTAAAAGAACAGAAATGTGACATTATTCCAGATTAAGTGGCTCCTTTATGAAAACAATCAGCATTTCTGAGCTTTAAGTAATACTGTGTTTAACTAAATGTACGTCCTGCTGCTTGTTGACAAATCAAGTTTAACACGTCTGTTAACATTTCTGGAGATCCTACGTTCATGTGCATCACTTACATTTTCCAAAGTTTTCAAGGATAGATAACAAACAAATGGCTGAAGTACCTCTTTTAATTTGAATTATCAACCTGTAAATATAATAATAAATAAATAGAATATAAATATAAAATTTGAGGGCAACCGAACAGTTACTATTATAATCATAATTGTGTGGTCAATAAAATGTCAGGAAGTAGTTAAAAATGTTTTTTACACTTTCCTAAAGTCATAAATGAAGTATTTTGACCTTATTTTTGCCACAAAGATTAAATTACTGAAAGATTTTTTATACTTAATCAGTACATCAGAGATTTGTCTGCTTTGGCAAATGAAATCATTTTTACACATTTGTTTGTTTGTAGTCCCCTTTTTGTTATTTTACCTTTTCAGTTAGATTGTCATTTTGCTTTGAGCTTTCACTGTTCAATATGTTATGAATAATTCACATCTCTGTGTCCTGCTTGTTCACAGCAACTCCAGGTGGTTCCTTTGTTTGGTGACATGCAGATCGAGTTGTCTCGGTACATCAAGACCAGCGCTCACTTTGAAGAGAACAAATCCAGGTGAGACATGAAAACACACTTTTCTCCTGACCAGGATGAGTCCGTGAGCTGAGTCATAGACGGATAAAATGTTTACCGAGTAAAACTGACACTTTAGGAGGAAATTAAATGTGTGGTGTGAGTGTGGAGGAAGTGGTTGTCACGAGTGTTTTCTCTTTCTTGGTAAATGTCGTCACTGCTGTCAGAGTAATGGCTGTTTTCCTGCTTGTCTGTTTTTTAACCTCTTGTGACCTGCGAGTCGTCAAACTGGGAAAAATCGCCACCATCTCATTTGTTATCAAGAGATTTTGCTTGTTTGGAGCATTATCTGCATTGATAATGTATTGATTTACTGATATAAGAGCAGTGATTATCTGAGATCTTGGTTATCATGATGTCAGCAGATCTTCAGAGGTAAAGCAGATGTCATCCTCTGTTTGTCTTATTTTCAACAAATCCCTTATATTAACAAAAACCAGCAGTACTTTAATTAGCTTTAGTTGAATTCTCTATTCTTTATGACTTCCTCTCCCTTCCTGAGGCTTTTTATGTCTTGAAAAACAGAGCACTTATACTGTTTATAGTTACACGCAGTTATTGCTACCACACTGGCAGCCTGGTGTCTGTTCTGCTGTTCCACCACTGAAAGGCTAACATTATATCAACAATGTAAATTTATCATGAAATTTGTACACAAATTTACTCTACACTCACATTGAATTGTACAAACCCTGTAGATCACTTTACTTTTTCCCTAGTGCCATCACAAGGTTCAAATGTTAAGTTTTGTTCAATATTTTGGTCAATAAACTCCAATCAGTGTC
Organism: Acanthurus leucopareius; assembly: GCA_029814765.1. NCBI lineage: Eukaryota > Metazoa > Chordata > Actinopteri > Acanthuriformes > Acanthuridae > Acanthurus > Acanthurus leucopareius. The sequence goes on from JAQMCX010000046.1 coordinate 8,943,638, forward strand.
AGCTGTTCATGTGTTTAGTACTAATTAGTAAATAGTAAGATGTTAATATGCTAAACTAGAGTAGAAACAATGGTGAACATTTTACCTTCTCACTCAGCTTCTCTCCTTTGTCTCTTTCCCTGCAGGTGGACTTGCACATCTATATCCAGCAGCCCTCAGTACAACATCTGTGAGCAGATGATACAAATCCGCGAGGATCACATGCGCTTCATCTCCGAGTTGGCTCGCTATAGCAACAGTGAGGTGAGTACGGATTCCCGTGGGGCCTCAAAGAGACAGGCAGGTATACCAGCAGTGAAAATAAGCCATTAGTGAGGTGTCAGACTGTCTGTGTAGAGTGGATCAAACCATCACATGCTGACTGTTACCTGAGACATGAACCTGTTAAAAAACATACACCACCTGGATGTTGTGACAGACAATCTCGTTCAAAAATAGGCTTGAAGAGGCTTTTTTATTTGAGAAATGTAGCTGTAATGTGACATGGTTTACAGAAGATGTTCTTGCTTTTGTGGATCTTCAGCTCTGTGTGATTCAGATGCAAGTTTACTGACTGACTCGTGGATAAGAATCACTGATGAACTGAACACAGAAATGTTGGGAATGTGAAAGTTATTCAAGGATCACAGCCTTTTTTTCACTCTGTATGTTTCATTAAGTTACTGAACTGACCTGCTCTGTGCGCAAGTCTGCAGTTTATGTCAGCGTGCACAGTGTGTGTTTAAGTGTGTTTATCCGTGTCCATGTAGGTGGTGACCGGATCAGGACGTCAGGAGGCCCAAAAGACTGACGCTGAGTACAGGAAGCTGTTCGACTTGGCCCTGCAGGGCATGCAGCTGCTCTCCCAGTGGAGCGCTCACGTCATGGAAGTGGTGAGGAAGCACAAACTCTGCAGAGATACAGTCATAACTTTACTGATGTCTCTTTATTTCTTGTGTAAATTCTTGGACAGTGCACAGAGCTGCAAAGGTCCTCAATATTATACTGGTAGTAGATTCAACTGATAGTTATTTTTTGTTTTTTTGACTTGTTACGTCAACTAAAATCTCTCTGACTTTCCTCTCAGTACTCCTGGAAACTGGTTCATCCAACTGACAAGTACTCCAACAAGGAGTGTCCTGACAACGCTGAGGAGTATGAGAGAGCCACCAGATACAACTACACAAGCGAGGAGAAGTTCGCTCTTGTGGAGGTCAGTAATGACATCATCATCACACACACACACACACACACACGTACATTGAAGGATCCACTAGTGCTCATGTAGCTGATTGGATGTTGTGCTCTTGGCAGGTGATGGCAATGATAAAGGGACTGCAGGTGCTGATGGGACGCATGGAGAGTGTGTTCAATCACGCCATCCGACACACCATCTACTCGGCCCTGCAGGATTTCGCTCAGGTCACTCTGCGTGACCCCCTGCGTCAGGCGATCAAGAAGAAGAAAAATGTGATCCAGAGGTACGAATCCAACCACAGTCTGAATCATTCAGCTGCAAAAACACCACACACATTTGAATGATCAGTTCCTGCATCCTTGAATGTTTTCAAGTCTCAGCACTCGTTCTCCTGATTGAGCTGTTAGTGAGATGATGAAACAAACAGATGGAGACTTGAGAGCATTTTCAAAAGAGATGGTTTCTTTTGCATTTCAGGCACATTTCAGACAAGTCTTAACAAGTTGACACTTAAAAACTTGGATTATGCAACACAAGTAGTTTTTTTGTGAAAGTTTTGTAGATTTAAAAGTGTCGCTCTCTTTTTATAGCTCAATCATCAGTGAAGGGAGTGAGAGTTTCAGTAGATATCTTTTCTGCCTTTCAAGGCTCTGTGATGTGTTTACAGCCACTGTGCTCAATGTGTTTACAATAACAAAGGATCCGATTGCTGTGTGCAGTTTGCAAGGTGTTGCTCATAGTGACAAACCTACAGATAAATATCACTAGATTTTTGCAGTTTTCGACCTCAGACCTGAAACCTCTCTGGTTAAAATTTGGTCACAAGGCTCCTATCAAGTCATTTTCAGCCACAGCAGGCAGCTGCTCTCTGGGGAAAAACTCTGTAAACCTCTCGCAGTTCACTAACACCTCAGCACCAAGTGACAGATAAATATAGCAACTAGTGAACACAAAGTGTAGCTCTAAGCAGGTAAAGAGTCAGATATTCCCTTTAGGTTTGTTAAAGAGCCAAACAGAGATAAAAGCAGAGCAAATGTTGGACTTAAATGTGTCAAGTGGACAGAAAAAGTGCTTCAAATAAATGTTAATGTTTGCTAACTTGTTTTCCATATTTACCCAAAAGGTGATACATCATCGTATGTTTACAGCTTGTTTCTGCTGAGATCAAACTATTAAAGCTTTTGACGAACTATTCCTGTTAAGGTTGTTGCTATAAAAATACAAAATCAAAACTTTGCATTATTTCTGCGTTATCAATCATGAATAACCACATTTGCACTGAAATTAGAAATTTTGGATGTGATCATGAATCTGTTTTCTTGCTGACGTCCCTGAATGCTCAAGTTAGCTTCTGTGCAGCTGCTCTCTGAGAAATCTCTGTTCTTTATAATCAATTTAACCCCACTGAGTTGCTGAGGCCCTGCAGCAAATTTGTCACAGCTGCTATATTTTCTGCGCTTTATCACACTGATAACTCACAAGAACAGCTGAATGCAGGAACTGAAGTTTGTAGTGATGCACAGACTCTGTCCAATGGTTGTGAGGAGAAAACTCTCCACAGCTCTCAGATTTTGAATTTTTCTCTCACTCCAGCGTCCTCCAGGCCATCCGGAAGACGGTGTGTGACTGGGAGACGGGCCGGGAGCCACACAACGACCCCGCCCTCCGGGGAGAAAAAGATCCAAAGGGTGGCTTTGATATCAAGGTTCCTCGCCGGGCAGTGGGGCCGTCCAGCACACAGGTCTCACCTTTACTCATAAACCCATTCTCAACCAAACCTTTCTTTAACTTCTCCTCTCATTATCCTTTCCTAACTCCTCCAAGGTCTTGCACACAGTGACCTACAACTGCTTCAAGTCAAAGTTAATCAGGCTTATGAAGCTCGCACAGCTTCCGATTTGAGCTCAGGTATGAGATAATAGAAGCTCAGAGGAGCAGAGGAGCTACTCTGCCTCATAAACCAGCCTGTTCTGTAGGCCGTGTCCCCTCTTCTCTGTCTGAATGACTATTTATAAGCCTGACCTCTTATTTAAATTCTTACTTTTCAGCTTTGAATAGTAATCATCTGTGCAATAATGTTGTGTTTCACACATATTGTCTTTTCATAGTAGCATCCCTGATGTTGCATAAACCTCACAGATTTATCAGCTTAGAGCTCAGTTCCAAGAACTAATCTCTTTTTCAGGTGCAGGACTAGAAAGCTCAGCTAAACAATCACCTTCTGTGTAATTCTACTCACAATAAACAGATTTAAACTCTGCCGTTACGAGTTGGAAACGATAGAGATGAATATGGATCGAGGAAAATGTTGCCCACAGAGTTGAACTCCAGTGTATTTTTGAGATATACCATATTTTCCGCACTATAAGGCGCACCTAAAAGCCTTTAATTTTCTCAAAAACCGACAGTGCGCCTTATAATCC
>JAQMCX010000046.1:8947337-9037514 GCA_029814765.1 Acanthurus leucopareius
TTTGTTGAAATTCCCTTTAGCGCAGCTTCATCTAGTGGATGCATAACGCAACCCCAGCCACTACAGTAGTTTCTATTTTATGCACCTTATAATGCGGTGCGCCCTATATATGAAAACAGTTTTGAAATAGGCCATTCATTGCAGGTGTGCCTTATAATCCGATGCGCCTTATAGTGCGGAAAATACGGTAGATTAATTTTTTTAAATTGAGTCCCACCACTAATTTATTTATAAACATTACCAGTGAAAACTAAGCCTATTGGTCTTGCTTGGCAAAACAGAGTATATCGCTGACCTGGGCAATATTCCAGAGTCATCAACAAATCATTGAATGCTTGTGGGCTATTTCTATCCTACATTTCTTTCCATCGTGGTCAACATTGCCAGCACATATACTACATAATAAGCACGTTTTCATTGCCATTTCACAAGTTGTTGCAATATGGTAAAAGATACTAATGAAGTGGATTTGATAGAAAGACATTAATAGAAAATTAGTCGGTATCATGTCCATCTTTTCTTACCAAAGTCTCTTTTTCATATGTTTAATGTGAAATAAACAGCAACATGTCATGTCTAACTGAACATATTACCAAAAAGCACCACTTGATATTTTTAACATGTCATTAAAGCTGTCTTCTAGTTTTGCCCTTTTAATAATTAATATTTAATTGTTTATTTCTGGTATTGCTAACACACATGACTCAGAAAAAAAAAAAAAAAAAACTTGGTCGACCTAATGTTTATTAATGTCCTACAATGTGCATCACTGTTAATCTTATGGTAGCATTAAGGAGATAATGGATAGGTTACTCTGGCACAAAACCTCATAGTTATTATTGTTAATGTTCAACCAAAAGCAATCATATCACAAATTAATTAACATACATAAGGAAGCAACCCCTCATCCACCTATGATGCACTTCACATCAACATGCTAATTGTCCTCCCTTGTAGACGCTGTGGAATATTCTAGCAAAGCGGGGAGGCATGTTCAGCCCTGACAACCATATGGCTGTTATTATTGAATGAATACACAGTAGCGCCTCATTAAACACAAACCCAACAGAGTCTTTTGTCACTACGACTAACAGGGGCTGCCTGTCTGGTGCATCATGGGTCCAGGCCGGGTGGGTCTGTGCTGCAGAAGGCCTCCCCTGGCACGCTGCTCCATCAGGAAGGCAGAAAACAGATGGGGGGAGCAGTGGGTGGAGTGGTGCCAAAGGCCAGACAGGCCTCTGAGTGAGCACATACATGTGGGCAGAGACATGTCGAGACATGCAAACATTAAAATTATGTGACTCGTGAAAAACAACAATAACAAAAATTACGAGCGCTATTATATTCAGATTCCATGCGACACAAAGTGCCCTTGGGAATAATTTATTTATCATAGTCCTCTGAATAACTCACACTAAATGCAGGCACTGCTATGGCCAGCTGTCCCTTTTTATGCAACGGTTCAGTGTTTTGGTCAAGGACACCTGAGAAAAAGACACATCAACAGTGGCCTGGTGAAATACTTGCAAGCAAGAAAATAGACAGAAGTCGTCACTGTCTTTTCATTCATTGGTACAACTTGACTGATGTTATGACAACAATGCCACCCCAGGAAGTTGGCACAAAGAAACTACGCATATCAGCTGTCACTATCACAAACGCATCACATTGTGATGCCACAAACTTCAGCCAAATCTAGTTTCACTTCCTTCTTCTCACACCACTTAGATTTTGTCTATGAATGAATAAATTCAAAGATGGCCATCATCAGGGTTTCTTCTTTGTTCCCCTGTCTGTGTCATGAAAGATCCTTTCAATAAAACTATACTCTATAATGAAATACTGGATGATTCTTAGATTTTGTTCAACTGGCTCAAAACATCTAACAGGGAAAGAACATTGTGCCTAATTTCCAGTTGTTTCTACTTAAAAAAAAAGTTTTAAAATTCATGGTTAAAAATTCCTGATGCTTTGTTTTGTGTCCACTGATTAGGGTTTTCTTCTGCATGTGGAGAAAAATCTGATATTCTTTGTTTAAAGGCATCATTAAAAGCACTTCACCTGGTGTTGGCAGCTTCGGTAATTACAGCCTTGCAAAGCCAAACACTACAGCTAGAGAGAGTGTGTGCCGGTGAGGGCAGAACTCAGTGCTGATCTCCTCTTTAAAGTCTAAACAACTGGTTTTTGTTTTTGCTGTACCCCCTCAGTATTACAGAAAAAAGGGACACTCATTTACTGTTAGTTCCTTACCTGGATCTTCAGTTAATTTTGGAATTTAAGCTAGTTTATTGTTTAAATGGTTTAAAATGCATCAAAGAGCTCCTGCCTCATTTTTGACTCTTAAATTGTTTAACCTTTTTCATTAAAAATAGAGACATCAAGGTGGAAAAGTGTTTCCTTTCCCTTGAAAAACCTGCATGAAAAGATGCATAAGTGACTTAGCTGTTCTGAATGACAAATATCAGTAAATATTGATTTGTAATGAAGGGCTCTAATCCGACAGTTAAAGCCAATTTCAAATAAATGTTATGTATATAAACTGATGTTCAAAACATCCCATGCTCAGCACAGCACAGAATAGAGTAGAAAATGTATATGAATTGTTTATTGTCACATGCAACCAAACTCAATACAACACAGGAAAGTTGTTTCTTTTCATTTAAACCATCCATGAGGAGGTGTATTGTAATTTCCTGTCAGTTTTTAGTATTAAAAATGTGTGTAATTTGTGTATATAAAGTAAAAAAAAACAAAACAGTACTTTGCAGATACTGTATTCATTACAACAATGTCTAATGTATCTGAGATGTGGCTTCTGTACAGCTTTGTGAATCCAAAGACCAACTATTTAACAGTCCAAACTGTTGTGAAAATAGCTGGAAGGAGGCTGCAGTCCCATATGTTCCAGTCTGCACCTCTTTATTTGATAGAGAGACTTTTTAAACCTTGCCTTTATAATATGCACAGCCTTACAGTGAGAAATCTGGCTTTAACACGACTCAGAGTCTAGTTTTGACATTCAGGTTCAGTTATTTGCTTTCCCTTCCTTTCTTTAGCTTAAAGCGTTGCAGAAATGAGACCTTTCCTCTTTTAAAGCTGATATGGAGAAGACAATCCATAACTTTCCATCAGAGGCACCTTTGACCATCACAGCTCCCTTTTTTCTGTATGAACTAAGCCGCCCCCAGCTGTCTGCATTGTAAGAAAGATGCTGCAGTCCGACTTAAAAAGGATGGCATTTTTTCATTTTTCTCCATTAAGGCCTCCCACCACTGACTACTGTCAATCAGTCTATGTAGGAGTTGATTTTGAGAGTTGTTATTATTAAAACCTCCAAACAGGGTCAAGAATCAAGTAACCTCCTGTATCCTTTGACTCCCTACGGGCGTCAGCAAAGCCTGGAATCCTCAAACAGTGTCCTTCCAGCTATACCAGGATTCTTTTAAAGTAAGGGTGGCTGGTCATTCTCTCTCTGAGTCCCTTTTGCTTTGAAAGAGTGTGTCAGAGGAAGTTGGCAGATGAAAACGCAGAGTTTGCTTTGAAACTGCTCAAATATTAAAAAAGTATGGGGGAAAAAAAAAAACATCTTAGAAAAAGACTTCTTAAAAAAAAATATCTGAAGGCATTTTCATTCCATAACCAGTGAAACATCCAGCACCGCCTTAGTCAATATTTAACATTTAATTGCACATTAGTTGGTAGACCTGCTGTACAGTATGTAAAGCAGCTGAATAATTATCATGCTTTACTACTCCGACCCGGGATGGTTTGTGTATTCCACACGTACCTGACCCATTTAAAATTATAACAACTCAACAGGAATAATAATTAAGGATGTGTTTCATATTTGAAATGCATCTGGGTTAACTGACCATGCAACATAGCACAGAAATCAAATTATCAGCAATCCTACAGTAGTAAAGCGAGTAGAATAGTATCTGTAAAATCAGCTGTCCTCATACCTCGCGTGCATTTTGATGCCTCTCTTATCCACTTGTGTTTATTTTTCTAGTCTGAATGAATAAAAGACCCATAGGACTTTTTAAGCGCTGATGTTGGAGAAAACTTAAAAATCACAGCTCATAAGGGATTTTTCAAGTCAGTCCTAAAACTGATGGTGACAAGTGTTTGTGAGGGATATGAGCCCAACCAAATAAGCTGCAGGTTTCCTCTGGCCTCATGAAAAACATGTCAAACATCAACAGGGAACTGCCTGAGAGTGTTAATAATTGCCACTCTGAAGATTTGAAAGTACTGTTGAATATCTTTTGTTAATAACCTACTTCAACATTGCTACCAGGGTGGCACTTGCTTGATTTAATTAAAATTGGTTTGCAATATTCATTACATTACATTAGCAGACTTGGAGTAAATTTATAATTACATTTTGAACCATCAAGAAAAAAAAAGAAGGTTGTTTTTAATTTGGAGTTTGGATCATCTGCATCACACTCAAATACTTTCACACCAGATGTTTTAAACCAGGTGTTTGCACAGAAGTATCACTTTTCACAAAGGAAATTGAAGTGAATTATAAATATATGCGTTCCTCCGTATATGCTTCACACCCAGGTGTATGGAGACAATAGGAGCAGAGTTGTGTGATTTCGCCTGGAGCAAGCAGCTCAGTCTCTTTTTAAAAGTGTCATGTCTCGATACAAGATCGCACCACCACAACTTTATCCCCTGAGCATAACGCTTGATAATCTGTATTTTACACTGACTAAATGCCCTTTTCTATAATCCTGTGCTGAACTCTAACAGGGATGGTTGAGGAACAGCAGCTCAGAGTATTTGGTGAAGTGAAAAACAGAAAAAGGAAAAAAAAAAGCCATCTTTGTACTTTTACAATGCAGTGTTGAGATAATGTGAAGATTAATGAACATGTGTCCAGTCAGTGCTTCTTTATTAGCACAAATGACTGTTATCAGATGTCAGAATGGGTCAGATCTAAACCTCACTGCAGCACTCTTGTGAAAAGGAAAGGACAGTACCTAAATTTCAAGATCTAACCTATTTACCTTGATGTGAATTTGTCTGATGGTACCAGCATTGACATTAGATGGTGAGGATTTGAATCAAACTAATGTCCTCATGTCACAAGTCATTTACCAACTATTTCCCTCTATTTTCTCACTGACTGCCATCGCTCGCACTTTCTATTCATAAAAACTGAAACCTAAGTCTATATTGTATAGTAAAATCATATTATATGAAAATTTTTAAAAAAAGGATGCATGGCAGGTAGCAGGAGGTGAAGTGCTTTAATTTTGTTTACCTGAGCCATAGCCCACATTAGCATCTCTCCAAGAGGGAACCCAGCAGTGCAATGTGAAAACTGCAACCGCTCCCACGTCCCCACAGCATCATTTGCACCTGCATTTACTTTTTTTTTAATGCTAGCTTAAAATATGAATCATCTTGTGCTCTGCCAACTCACAGTAGAGGGATTTGTCACTAATTTGAATAAAATGTCACAATAGCCATTTTGAATTCATTTCCCTTTTCTCTTCTAGAGTCCTTTTTTCTTTTACTTTATTTCATCCGCAGATTTTTTTTTTGCAGCCTTAATTAAAAAAAAAAAAAGTTGCTTCATATAATATGTAAATCTCTTTTTTTGGCACATACAAACAGCTTGTGAAGAAATATTTGGTTATGTGCTTTGCAGCATGAGTCAAGTGTGCAGCTCGCTTTTCCTGCAGACCGTCTGGTCACCAAACCTAGTAAGCCTATTATGCTTTTTAAAATAGAAGAAGCAATGACTACCACCATAGCAGAATTTGATTGACAGGTGATATCAGGGAGTCTCTGGCTTCATTAAAAGCAGCTTGGTCTTACAGAAATCGCTGGTATAGTGTGATGAAGGTTCACTGTTTCCAGTTTGCAGAAAACTGATAGTTCAGCTCTCTGTAATCCAAGTAGTGAGATATTCTTAACAAACCATTTTTCTGGTATTACAAGCAGAGGAAGAATCAGAGAGTGACAGCAGAAGGATGTGCTGTATCATGTCATTCTATCGCACTCTGACCTCCCAAGCAAAATGCACTCATGCATACTGTTTGTGTGTGTGAAGCCGATTTCTACCTGCACTGTGTGCGATTCAGCAAGCCATTACTCCTGTAAAGGATTTTATATATTTGTACCATGATCTCAGTAAATATTCAATTCTGACTGGCTTCATAGTCTCCCTTAATGTCTTATAGAGGACGTCTGCTAAATTGTTCCAGTGAATTTGTCTGGAAACCATTGTAAAGTAATGAGCTGGGTACATAGCATCAGTTTTTATTGAAAATCAGCTACTACGACAACAAGGATGCATCCAAAGCCTCTGTTTATGATTGACTGAAACACGGATTGTTAACAAGCTAAGATTTACTTACAGATATTTTATTCAACTCTTCCTTTAACCTGTTGAAATGACTTTGACAAGGATGCAGCTGTAGAACAGTCATGGGAAAGAAAATTGAGAACAGGAAACAGTTTATCCCTGCCATTGCCGACTGTTGCCATTATTAATATGATCTTTCTTAGTCAACCCAGGACTGGAAGACCATCTGTTTGATTAAGACCACCAGTTGGTGAAGGGAAGTATTAAAATAACAATATGGAACAAATCATTGCATTTAAATGCAGTATATGTAAAGGCTTAGCTTGTAAACTTAAATGGTGAAGACTGAGAGGCAGAGAGAGAGACTGGAGGTTTACTTGTTTAAATGGTAGAAGGAGGTGGCTCGGAGAAGGTATAAACAGAATGGGGAACCAGGAGTGGACTGTAACAGGTAGAAATCAAGTCTTAGGTCTGGTTGAGTGGCATAGATTTTTTAGACAGATGAGGTAGGGATCAAGGTTGGAGACAAGACTGGGATCTGGGCAGACAGAAATGTGAGGAAAGGAGAACAGGTTGAGCAGGAGGCAAAAGGCAAAGATAGATCAGATAAGCAAGAAAGAGCAAGAAAAAGCAAGAAAGAGCAAGAAAAAGCTCGAAAAAGCAAGAGATGTAGACCAGCTAGTCAGGCATTAGTTTCTGTAAAAGAATGTGTTGATAAGCTGGATATTTAAGGAAACTTGTCAAGCATACCTGTCTACACCTGTCTCCACTCAGATTATCAAGTAACAACACATACACAAGGAGAGAGAGTGAGAGTGGGAGATGAAGAAGAAAAAAAAACAAAAAGCAGAAGCAGAAGGCATGACACTTTAGCCTCCTTGCTTCATCTATGGAGATGAAATTAGATGCAATCAACCAGAATAAGAAATGCATGGCTTTCCCATAAGGCAATGCAGCCAATTATGTGATATTTTAGAGCAGCTGTGCAGGATCACAAACTGGAGGCTGCTCTAAGAAGAATTCTCATTGAGCTTTTGAGCTTATTTACACTTTGCAGGCCAAAGCCAATGCCGTCATTTTTTTAAATTGTTTTTTTTTTCTTTTTTTTTGGATGGAGGCTAGATCCAGCAACATGAACCAGCAGATAAGGATCCACATATACTAAAACTTCTAAATAATCATTTGTTGAGCAGAAAGATTGACAGTTAAAACATGGTGGATGCAGCAGACATGCATCAGGAACTTCCTGTGGATGCTGCAATATGCTTCCTAACATAAAGACGTGTCTTTAAAGTCTGTTGTAAATGACGTGAATTCAAACTGATTGAGGCCAAACTGATGCTGCAGATGAACAAACTCTGTTTTAGCAGTCACCTTTGAAGCCCATAGAAATTTTGTCCTTAGTTTTATAAAAAGGACATTTTTGATAGACTAAACACTGAAAGTGAACATTTTCATCTCAGATCCCCCATTGTGTGTATATATATATATATATATATATATATAGTGAATAAAATAGATTTCTAAAATAGGGCTCAACCTTTAAGTTTCTATCAGCTTACACTAGACAATTTTATTTTAAAGTACAAATTTAAGGTATAAAGAGCAAAAAGCTCAGTTGCAAATTTGTTGGTATTTTGGGAAACTCAAGCATACCGAAAGAATACAGGTGCAACCTTTTCTGTCACATTCCTGTGGGTGATACAGAATATGACATATGGATGATGGAAATGGGATACAGTGCCACGCTGCCAACTGAGAGCTCGACAGTCACATTGTAATAAAACCCTATTTTTGCTCTCTATATTATAACCATGTTGGACAAAAATAACTGCTCCCTGTACTGCACTACGCAGCACTGTATGAAAAAAAATAAAAAAAAACACACACACAGAAAAACATCTATAACAAAGCATATGTTATGTCACCTTGACTGGTAGCAGGTGAACTTGATATATGATCTTTTGTACAAGAGGTCACATTTCACTTCTGGCATTAGTCATATCCTCCGATGCAAAACAACCTTCTGTGTTGCACAGTACACGCACAGCCAAGCTACAAGGCATTAATATTCATGAAAAAGTGTCTACAAGGTGTTAAAGCTTACCCTTAGTCAAACCCGCAAAAGACATCTAAATGTACCTGTTGCATAGTAATAACTTAAAAAGAGCCGAGCTAAAAAAGATTTTGAAACAATCAGTGATGGTAAAACATGCATGCATATTTAAAATGGATGCACTTAAGGACCATAGGACTCAGTATATATATAGGGCGGCTAATTGTACAGAAGGAAATTAACTGGACATACGGAAAGACTTTTGGAGAAGCCAGTCAGACAGGAAATAGGACTTTAAAAAGTGAATTATTGAACACATGAGCTGATGTCAGCATCGCTTCCTTTTCCTGCATGCTGACCTTCAAAGAGCGGTCACTGACTCGTTCGGATCAGGCCATGCAGCTCAAACCCCTCTGGATCTCCTAATGATCTAGCTAATCAGGTTAAGAAATGCTTTTTTTTTTTTTTTTTTTTAAATAAGCCCTTTAATTTATTCAAATATTCAATGCACAATCTTCGTTTCATTTGAAATAATGAGAAACAAGAAGAGAGGGACATAGACGGGAAGGAAGGAAGGAAGGAAGGAAGGAGGGGAGGCAGTGGGAGAGTGAGAGAGAGCAGCTGAAGAGAAGAGGAAGAGAATGAATCAGAGAGGACAAAATGTAATTTGTCAGCCTATTCAGACAGCCAATGCCTGAAATGAGAATTAACAGAGAACGCAGAAGACTGCTCTTTAATTGGACAAGGCCACTCTTGACATTTTCAAGCCAAACTTCAGCGCCGATGATGGGAGAGAATGTGTCATAACTACAAATTATTCTCTCTGCTACCAGTGCTGATGAGCAGATTCACAAAGCCTTTTTTTTTTTCATTCTTCCACCATATTTGCATTTATCTTTTATCTCGACTGTGATGTCCTTTAAAATAATGCTGACAAGACTCTCAGTTCTCATTCAAGGATGAGCAGACATGACGCACTCAAACTTACATGAAGCCTGTATACTTTCTTATTTCATTTTGCCGTTTGACCTCAGGTGGCACCATTTAACTTTAGACAGATTCCCTGAAAACGTGGTTCTTAGTACTTCTAAAAAAAAATGCTGTGTAGTGGAGTATGAAAACTGGTGTGAATTCATGTTGGATGTGTGTTAGCTGAATAGAAAAGTGGCCACCAATTTAATCTGATTTTTAATTTTTAAAGTAATGTCACTTTTTTTTGTTTTTGAAGTTTCACACTTTTTTTTTTTGGAGTGTGATGCTCATCCAAAATGACATTTATTATCATTATATTATTATCATTATCATCAAGTTCGGTCCCAATTAAATAAATATTGTCACCTAACAACTGAACTCAGTTTACCGTAAGCTTCATTTGCGTGGAGCACTTTTACTGACCACTCTTAGAAGCACAGTGAACCACAGCAACTGTTTAAGCAGCTTTCAAGATCCTCTGAGTGCCTTTAAACCTTCTGCTGGACTTTGAGACTGAAACTTAAGTTTAAACCACAGAACCAATGTTTCCACTGTAAGGAAGCCAGTGAGAGTGTGTTTCCTGTCTGAGGTAAGCCTGCTAACTCTGTGCAGATACCATGGATGAGAAGGTCTCTGAACAAGACATCACAGCCCTGACTACTCACAGACATTGGTCCCATTTTTATTTTGTAGCTGAGCACAAACAGTAAATAGTGCTTATTATTTGATGTATGGAGATGCATTTGTGGTTGTGCCTTAATGCCCAGAAAACTTATTTAACAACTTATTGTTGTATTTATTTTCATATTTTCATGTGTAATAACAAGTACAAATACAAATATGGTCTTACACACACACACACTCATCTGTCAGTGTCAAGCACAGACTACAAAAACAAAACAAAAGCAACAACACGATTCAACAAACCAAAACTCAACCAGAAAGTTCAGTTCAGGGACAGAATATGACTGTTGAACTGTGCAGACAGTGGAGTTGATGTTTTTGGGGGACACGATAACATGGCTCATCTCATGTTCACCGACCTCGACGAAGCTGGAGTGATGGAGAGAAAACAGCTGGACATCTTTTTTAAAATACCACAGCAATCAAAATTAAAAGCATTTGGAAAGAAAAGAGTGGAACACACATGCACGCAGTTAAATACAACATTAAACATGGGAAACTGCTTGTCATGTCCAGGAAACTGCCAGGCTCACCGCAGCAAAACACCTCCAATGAAACTGACTACTCAAATCAGATGGACCTTTATATATAAAGAACTCACACACCTTTTCCTTTTTTTGTATTGATGCCAATTTTGTGTTCAGCTTTTATTCGGAAATTGGTTGTTTGACAAACAGAATTCCAGGGAATAACGCTGACAGAGGTTGAAACATTGGGCAGAAGTCCATTTGACTAATGCAGCTTGAACAACTGCAGGCTTTGGTTGCACTTTAACCGCTCCTGCGGTCAGGAGGAGGAGGAAAGGGTGAGCTTGGTGACTGACTTAAAGGGTGGTTACAGCTGTTGGGCTTGCCTTTTTGTGATTGGGCAGTGAGCCCAGTCACAAAACACACATGCAGCATGCCTGTATGAATACATGAAATCCTGTGTTTATTGAGTTAAGAATATAACTGTGAATTTTCAGGAGTCTGGCTTGATTATTGAGGCCTAAATAAACTGATTTATTTCCATCAGCATCAAAGTTAAATTCCTGAGACCAGACATATTCTCAATAAACAGAAATACTGTGAAGGTACTACCATGTTAAACATGTCACATATTCAGGCTTTAGGACTCAGTAGAACAAAAGTGAGAAACAGGGTTGAAGCTCAGAAGAAGGAAGCTTCATCTAACTGAGAGAAGAAACTGTGAAAAAGCAGCAGCAGGTTCTTTTTTGCTGCATATGAAAGAAAACAAGAGCAAAAGGAAGAAAGAATTTTAGCTTTGGGTTTAACAATTTAGTTACTGTAACAGCAAAATAGATAAGATCAAGAAGGGCTCAAACTTCAACCATCAATCTCATCATGTGGTCGGATGCAAATTCAAGTTATTAGCAAAAAAGTTGGGTTTAGTTAGTTCTCTCATGTCGTACATTTGGATTTTAACAGGGCAGACCAAAAAAGAAAAAAGTCAACTGAAAATAAATGTCTTATTAGACACACTGTTTACTACACATGAGATTTTCTAAGTTGTTCAGTATCACTTTATGCGGAGAGACTGATGACAAATCTCCTTCAGGTCAGTAATCGCTCTTGATAAACTCTGTTTTTATTTATTTTCCAATTATATTTTCGGCTCATTAGGACTGAGACTGCCATCCACAGTCCAGTGGAACTGCCGCAGTCTTAGATGAGTCTTACATAACCGTGCATGAGAACATGAAGCATAGAGTGACAAAGCTTGCCTCTCGGTCAGAACTCCAGCTGGTTAATTGAATTAGATCCGTCAACATACAGGCATTGCATGATACTTTCTCTCCCTCTCTCCTTTAAAGTTAACTCAACCTCTCGTTCTCTCTCTCTCCCCTCCCACATGGAGCTAACTATAAACTCTGTTTCTCCTCCATTCCACTTCAGAGTTGCTGTAACTTTTACTTCATTTGCATTAAGAGAGAAAAGTGACAATTACAATTTATATATATATATATATATATATATATATATGTGTATGTGTGTGTGTGTGAATTAATGTTTATTTTGCAGCTGAAACCGATATAATAACTGAAGAACAATTCAGAAAAGCTTAAAAATGATTGCTAGCTGTTTTTATGTGGAAAGTAAAGCCCCATGCCTTTAAATAGGAGGTTCTGAATTTTCCTGAATTAAATCATGGTTTCTTATATGGGTCAAAACTTGATAAACAGCACATGAATGCTCATTTTTCATAGGATTTCATTTAGATTATTTAAAAGGGAGCAAAGTTTCCCTAAGCATGCTGAAAATCAAATCCTGCATAATTTACAATCCAAAAATGACTGACTGGGACATTAAATTTTATTTCTACTCCTACCTGTCACTCTTTTGATCATTTTTTTCATTTCTCTGTTAGAACTAATAGTGCTTTTCTGTCCCTCTGTAGCCACATATCTGTCTTCCCTTCGCTCTGCAGACTCGGTGTTGACAGTCCAGTGAGCGCAGGTTCAACAGGAGGTAGCAGCTTGCCACAGCTGATGAACAGTGCAGCAGCAGACAACCAACGTACCTTCTGTTGCAATGCGTGCCCAGCCTCTTCTGGGCTGTCCTAAACAGTGTTACCAACCCTCTTAACAGCCGGCTGAGGGGGAGCTCCATGTATACACACACAAATACACACACAAACACACACATTCTCAAACCAGGATTTCTAAATGTTAACACATACATTTAAATGTGAAGGTTCTTTTTTTAAGTACCTGCCCAGAGAAATTTACTTAACATAAAAAAAACTGTTATGGACATCCTTACACAAAATGCAAAGCTCCTTTTGTTGTTCTGTTAATGTTTGCCATTTGTCTTGCAATTAAAATGCACACACACACACACACATACACGCACATTGCTGTCACTTCAGCACCACTGCACCTATTTGTCTGCAGGGTAGTGTAGCACGTTCCAGCTGTGTGTGAACGCTCTTGCATTCCCTTAATTTGCATGTTGGATACAAGCACCTGTCCATTTGTGTATCATCATATCAGAGTCGTTGTACAGCAGGGGAAGACATGACAAACTATTAAGGACAGATTACACTGCGTTTCCTGTTATGTAATACCTAATCAGACCCCACAGGGCAAGTTGTTTGGTTCTGAAGTATAAAAAGATAATAATAAAAAGGAGATATGTTGGAGATATTTTTTCTAGCAATAAATGTTAATGCAAAAAAGAAAAAAGAATTGTTAAAAAAAAAATTACAAAATCAAACTATTTTTTAAAATTTATGAAACCAACAAAAGTTCTAGGGGGGAATTCTTTACATTTTTTTTCCAATTTCACAGTGTTGCATGTAGAGTCCGACCCAGACTCAAAAAAATCAATAAAAACATTCGATTAATTGACAGGTCTCATGAAATCCATTTTATTTATTGAAAAACAAATCACCACATAAGGGATCTCTTGATAGTTTCTATATAGAGGACATCTAGACCAAACACAGACATACAGGACTAATAGATGGCAAACCTTCTTTTATAATAACCAAAAATACTATAACAGCAAAATGGTTTTTTGCACGTATTCAGTAGAGTGACACACAAAAAAATTACTCATACATGTTTTATTTATAAATATATTGAAAAGAGCAGACAAGTGATTGATGATCTCTTAAAAACATTCTTCCCCCAATTTATCTTGATCAAAATGTTTGCAGGTAAAGACTGTACAGAATATCAAGTCTGTTCTTCTTATATAAACATGAGGAGATTCGCTTCGTCCATAGGACAAGAAAGTTTGGTGGAAACAGCTGATGTAATACTCACAGGTCCACATGAACATCAAAACATGTCTCTTTGCAGACTGGGTGCATTTTTCTCTCAAAAACATGATTAATAGCACCTATGTAGATGTATGTGGAATTTAGATAAATAGAGGACAGTCACAGCTGAAATACATCCATCTAAAACACAGCAATTTTTTTATATTCAAAGTATAAATTCATCCATAAAAGTCTTGTATTTTTGCTTTATAAACATTTTCACGGTCATTTAAGCAAGCATAAATACAGATGTAATTAATTAATATCACTGATAATTGCTGCATTTGATTTAGATTTCACAGTTGAAGGGCACTGGTGTGTGTGTGTGTGTGTGTGTGGCTCACCTACTTGAGAGCTAGGGAGCACTGTGAGCGTCTCAATGGTTCATCCACTTACAGTCTCATTCATATCAGTGCATGCCTCTGACAGAAACCTCGCTGAATTATTGCTTGGGTAGATTTCCACTTTTGAGGGACTTAGGGGTGTTACATTAATATTCTCTCTAGGTGTTTACACAGAAATGATGAGCTTTTACAGCAGTTTTATCTGCACCGAGTAGTTAACCATGTTGTAATTTAGTGTCATATTAGAGAATTAATTCCTCTGTTGAGAAGCAATATATTCAGGACTGGTTGAGTGTGAAGAAATCCTGCATGCAGAGTGTGTCAGGAAATACATGTCTTTCCTTCTCTTGAGGTAGAAGAAGGAAGATAAGGACAAGTGTGTTTTTTTTCTCTGTGCTTCTTCTCTGGAATTATATACTGTGGTGCATATTTTTTCTGCGACTGACTGTGTGATCATTTTAATTGAGGTTTTTTTTCCCTCTGAGCAAATTCCTTTTGGTAAGGCCAATGTCCAAAATTCAGGTTGAACAATTAAAAATTCTGTGTTTATATCCAAAAGTCCTAGTACCTGGTCAATTCAGAAAGCAGCACACTAAAATAAATTCACACATCTTGGCAAAATAAATAATAATGTAAATTTAGTGTTATAATAGTGTGTATTTGCTGGTCCAGAAGCCCTTTCACAAACCATAAAGTAATGGCACCGCTTCAGTCTGACACCCATTATTTCAAACAGGTTAAGCTGCACAAAAGGTGGGTTTTTTTCTGCGCTGAGCAGAGTAAATGCTTAGTATGCCACTCTGCAATCATGCGCTCAAAGCTGTGTAAGACCCAGCCAATAGAAATTAAATGGCCAATAATGCACGAGGAACAGCTAATATTTTCAAGAACTGAATTAACTTGATTTGTAAAAAACAATTATACACTTGTAACAATACTTAGGGAGGAAAGTACTGTCTTAGAATCATGTTTTTAAGCCCAACAGGTTTGTTTTGACAAGTAGCTTGTAGGAAGGCAATATGTGTAGCCTGTATGGAAGCATACAGCAGACAGATGCATCTTCATTTTCAGCAACAACAACACACTAATACCTGAAGCAAAACTCCCAGCCACGCAGCACCTTGTGTTGTTATAACACAGTGCTGTTTTCTGTTTGAATGCCGGTTCAATTTGTCTCTCAGGTCCACTCTATCCCCACCTAGATCAAGTCTGAATATCTCCTGTTTTAATAGTTAATTTCACTAATTTCTTTGTCAGAGTGATTGGCACTAGGTTCAGACAGAGGTGTAGCACAAAACCCTCCCCAAATCCATGACTATTCAAACATTGGAGGATTGACCATCCTTACATGAGGACCCCTGTAGACTGAGGGTTATTTACACAATACTCCTGAGCACAGGTGCTGCAAAATTAGCTGGCATGCCACTTTAAAATCAGAGACGTTTTGGTAAAAAAAAAAGGCAGAGAAACACATCAACTGCAATTAGGCAGTTAGTGACAGTATACATATATATAAAATAATACTTAGGGAAAAAAAAACATATAGTCCTGTAGGTATGAGTGTTTTCAGTATGCTTTTTATATATCCAAAATCATGTGCTCTACACACCACACACATTAAACTGCCCCTTCAAAGCAGAACACATTCATAATAATATTAAAATTTTAGAGTAAGCATGCAGTAACACAACGGTAGTGTTAATTTTATATACCATTTAGGTAACGTTCCATTCAGAAAGTGAATTTTTAGACTGTTAATGAATGACAAGTCATTTAAGTCCTGAAATTAATTCATATCTTCAAATCAGCCTGTTTCCACTGCGAGACTGCAAGAATCTGCTGGCTATAAAGAGATGTGTCAAGTATACAAGTTTTCTTAGTACCTCATTGGATCAGGAAACGGCAGCACTTCTCCATCAAGCTGAGCCAAATTTAAGTTTTTATATTATACAGTACACGTGCCAGTATTGGACACTGCCAGTCAGTCAAAGCCCTGGAAGGACAACCCACACAGTTATAAGCTGAACCATGCCACAGCTAATCAAATGCTGCATACAGTCATTTTTTTTTTCCTGTAATGTATTTAGGTTGTAATTACTTACATTGTGATTATGGCACAGTTTGCATTGCCTGCCAATGTATGGAGGCCCTGTGGGGGCAGAGTAAGGTGATTAGCCAGGATGAGCTGTTGTTGGACTGTTCTTGTAGGAGGCTTACTAATTTCAAGCATCGCATAGCCTTATTATATTGGTATGTATCAAACGTGACACCTTTCATCAGAATCCAAACCATCTGAAACAATTTGTCTTTTACCAACAGTATTTCTATCATAATAGTTTATTTCTAACACCCTCTCTCTCTTGTCACAGTTTGACCTGGCCGTAGTCTATGTTTCAAGGTTTTCAAGCCTCAGTCCTCAAGTGGTTTGATCATTATTGTACCTCATGTGCATTTTATGTCTTTTGTCTTGATATTTACCACCCAAGACCTTACCGCAGGTGTTATGAATCTCCTCTAGATCCCATCATTGTCAGTGAGTTTTTGCCTTTTGGAGTGGTCCCTATAAACCTGTATGGATTCACATCAAACTTGGACTTGAGTCAGTATAAAGCACTGAGCAGTATCCAGGTCAGCCCTGAGAAAACCCCCCAACTCCTCAGTTGTTTAATGGTCTACCAGTTGCATGACATAGGGATTTGATTGTCTTACCCTGCCGGTATTGCCCTCTCTAGCCTTTGAGTAGTGCTTAGTATGCCATTTGATGATATTATTTGCCCTTTAATGCTCTTGTTTGTCACTGCAATGACCCTCACTAAGCTGGTTTGATCCCAGCTGGTCCCCTGTTGATGTATATGCGATCAAAATGACAGGCCTGCCGAGGTGATTGCCTGCATGTCCTCTCTTTTCAGCCTGCTGATTCATTTGTGGATGCTCAGCTCCCCTGTGGTTGTTGGCTATTATGGCCAAGGTTTGCGGTGGCTCTAAAGAACAGTCGGCCTGGCACATTCACTTTCATTAAAACATCAGCTGCACTCACAGCTGGAACATGCGGCCGGTGTCTCTCAGCATCCCATTCATCTCCCAGGCTCTTTGTTCTTTCCAGCCAAAGCATCGAAATTGCACACTATTGTTAATGAGGTGATGAAGCACAAGGTTGTTTTGTGGAAATATATTGAGGAAATGACTCTAACAATAGAATGGAGCCCATACATCACTTAGGAGCACAAACTCCTCTCCTCACTCTACAAATAACATCTCTCTGGAAATAATAGCTCCATTGTGTGCACTCTCACTTTGCAATGCTCCTTTGTTTCAGCCAACATAAGAGTCACTGCATGCATTTTGTCGAGGAGCATCCAATTATACAGGGCTAATGGGAAACACTTAAAATAATAAACTGTTTATTAGACCTTCATAAACATAAAGTTCAAGATGAATTAATGAGTTCATGCGAGTTCAGATAACTTGTGATGGGTATAATGAATAGTTTAGTATCTATCCCATCGTGGTCTATCAGTTCTTAAAACCTTAATAATAGATTAGTACCTCATTAGCATTCATAGAATAGCTTAGCTAATACATAATTTGAAAATGAAACAAACATTGAGTTCTGGGACAATAATTATTCCCTTTGTGTTGCTCAAATCAGTTTTATCAGGGGCAAATTGCAGCGTTTACTGCATTTCAAGTGTGTTTCTCAATTGTTTGTATTTTTACATTTGCTCTGGTATTTGCAGCACACCAAACACAGCGTGTGTGTGTGTGTGTGTGTGTGTGTTGGGAAATTCGCACTTTGTCAATTTGCTCTCCCTGTTTCCCTGCGTCCTCGGCTGTGTGTTAGACTCAACAATCTTATAAATAATTGTGCCTGGAATTGTGCAAACCCAACTCCGTCTCATAATGTCATGAAGCAAAGGGCCGAAAGGTTTCGCTGCGGTGTTTTGTTTTTTTTTTTTTCCAGCTGCTCATGCCATGACATTAACAAGACAAAGATTCAATTAATTCCCTGAAAAAAATGGAAAACTGAAAAGACATGCAAAGAAAGCTAAACACAACATTATAACATTAGTATCGTAATTATTTTGTTTGCCTTGAACAATTACATCTCCTGTGAGATTTGATACATTATGCTGACAAAGAGATTCATGGCAGCTATAGAGAACATGCTGCATTAATCATTACATCTTTCACAGACCATAAAACCTCTGTGTCTTATTGTCTAATTATATTCTTATTTCCCTCCAATTAAATCCCTATTTTCATCAACAGATCACTGGCAGAAACTATGGACAGTTTTATGTTTCTTAGTTTACACATCACAGAAACCCTTGTGTGGTCTCTAAACACCAACTGCATCCTTAAAATGACTCAGCAGAGACTCTATTTTAAGAGGCTTCTCGAGAGTTTTGATATGTGTACCAGAACTCCTGTAAACTTTTATTGCAGTGCCATCATGAGGGTCTTAACAGGCCGTATCATGGCGTGGTTTGGCAGCCTGACTTATCAGGACTCATCAAAGGACTGTAAAGATGGCAGCAAAAAAAAAAATCACTGGCACAGAACCACCAAAACTTACAGCACTCACTGAAAAAGGAAAACTCAAGAAATCATCAAGTATAAGAGCTGCTGTTCTGTTCCCTCAGTTTTGTTTTTTTTTTTCTGCAGGGAGTGAGGTTGCTGAACAGCTGAAGTGCACATATGTTCCTTACATTGTTGTTTGATAGTATACTGTATGGTACAGAGGGCCAGAGCACGAAGGATTCACTGCATTTCCAAATAACAATAGTAGTTGAACTCGAACTTGGGTCATGAAACAGGCCTGCTGGAATCTGGAGGGATGAACAGCAAGAAGCTGAGTCCTAGTTTGTGATGAACCTTAGCAGGTTTATTGATTTACAGCCTGTTTTCACATATAGAGCAGGGTACCTGGCTAACACACACCCTTTTCATGGATCACTATCCCACAGTCTCTGGCCTCCAACAAGGACTCATAAAAAACACAGAGACAATGGGAAATAACTTTTTCATTATTTGGAATGTATAACGTTTGATAGGTGATGTTTAATTTTCAATACAGAAACAATGAAAAAAGAAAATTTTGATTTGCTGTGCTATTGTTGATGCTGGGACAATAAACTACCTAGAGGGACTGTTCACATTCATCCTTTTCCAACACTGCTGCTCCTTTTTACAGAAAACTACAAAGTACAAGAAGCCCAATGCCCTGGATCTTTTTTTGTTTTTTGGATTTTTTAGCGCTTGTCTTGTTATTCTTTTGACCTTTTTGGCCTTGTGGCTTCCCCTTTTAGTGATTGCTCACAAGCTCACGCAGACAGCAGCTGAGCCCCCAAAGGGTTACAAAATATGGTGAAGGCCAACATGCTGGCAACCCTGATGGAAATAAACAATCTTCAAGAAGAAGCCTGCTCCAGTCAGCTTCCCACTCACTGTTTAAACACAACAAAAAATTTGAGCTTGAATGAACTTAACTCACACCTAGTCTTCCAAGGATACAGTGGATAACACCCCCCCCCAAAAAAAAAAGAATACCCTAAACAACCTTTCGCATGCTGCAAACACCTCAGGAGATGGCACAACTGTGACATGACACTTCTTCAGAGTGATGGATGTAGACTTTTTGCAGAAGCATGCTTACACACCTGGTTTAGTGTTGCTGATTATTCCAATAAGGAATACAAATGTGATGTGGAAGAAATTATTTTATCAATTTTCTGAAACTAAAATTAAAACATCAGCCTCAAATAAAAACATTGTCTTTTAAAAAGGTGTGGCAACAATAGGATGTCAGATTTAGTTTAAAGTCTCTTTCAGAAATATCGACTGTTGAGTCTCAGTGTCTTTAGAATGCAGACAATTTTGGAATAAGGCCCTTTGTATAATTAAGTTATTCGCTGGGTTATTTTGGCCCGCCGCTCCCCTCGCAGGGCCACCGAGGCTGTATTGTGGGCAGAACAATGTGATGACAGGGCTGTCCTTTGGGAACATCTAATTAGTTCCACTAGGGGAGCAAAGCAGCACCGCACCGTGCCCTGATATTTGGCTTGTGCAGTCAGCGGAAAGATAGCCACAGGGCCCACTTTAATTGCAAAAATGCCACCAGAATGTGTGTCTGCAACTTCACCTGTCCCTGATCATGAGACCACACGGGAGCGCCCATTCTTCTGCGTGTGCATCAACACACGGCATCAGTGTGCATTCGTGTGTGCAAATGTGTGAACCTCAGTCTGCGTAAGTGAGCACCTGCGAGTGTGCGGACGTGCCAGTGTCACTCTCGCTAATCATTATTTGTTTATTGATTCTCACAGCCCATTAGAACACAAGCAGAGGCTGATTTGTTTTTAATTTGATACTGTTTGTTAAAGAGGCATTTTATTTTATTCCTTTTTAATATGATCTTTTGAAGGATGATCCAAATTAGGCAAAAATGGATATTTTTTCTACTATATTTTGTCAGTGTTTTTTCTTTTTGTTTTGTTTTTTAAGAGTTTGGGGCACATGTGTGAGCTTGCAGCAACAAATATCCTTTGTTTGGTGGGCTACTGCAATAAAAATCTGCATTAAAATGACAGGTAGACAACTGATTCATATCATTGCAATAGGACTAATTAAGAAATGACAACTGCAGGACTTTAAAAGTGGCCAAAATTTTCTCAGGAGGGTTTTTACTTAATAATTCTGTTGGCAGAGTCACAATGAGCTTAAATACCTTCCAAAAAATAAATTAATGGTAATTCATCTTCAAGATTATATGACTTTACAGTTACCAAAAATGCAAACACAGTAAAGACAAAGGGATAAATTTCACTTGTTTCTCGCAAGGGAGAAACATCGTCATTGGATCATTTTTTCTTCAAGAGATATGGTTACAATGAGCAAGCTTGTAGTTATAAGAAATCTTTAAAAGAGAGAGTATGTGGTTTTGCCTTAAGTACAAAGTCAAGCTGTTAAATTTTATCACATGAACAGGATTTTTGACAAAGCAACAATGGGCTCTGTAGGAACACCAGGCAGACAAACTCAGTAAACAACAGGAAATGCAGCACAGTCAGCCCATGCGTGCATAGAGTGACAGCAACTTGAGACAATCTTTAAAAATTACACATCATCCATGTCTTTGTTTGATTATTTTATTTTAATCAAGACACACAAGAGCATGTTCACACATACCACCAAAGTCCATGGGTGATGCACACACACACTGCTACAGTACCTTGATTAATCCGCAGCAATAAAATTCTCACCCTATGTGTTTGTGATGACTTAAAATACAAAATCAGACTTTGATGACTCACATGTGATCTCTGCAACTTTGCCATGAAGCGACTTTGCAAAGAAGGAAATATCAGCAGCATGTTTACTCATCAATTGATTTGTCAAACAATGGAGGTGGCAAGCTGCTGACATAACAAGAGAAAACAGTTTATGTTAGTTCTATGCAAGATCAGCTTTCTGTGGTGTGTGTGTGTGTGTGTGTGTGTGTGTGAATGCGTGTGTGTGTTTGTGTATGTGTGTGTGTGCTTGTGTATGTAGGTGTGTGCTGATATCAGGAGTTGAACATTTCTCCAGTGCATGAATAAAAAATGCTTCCAAAGTCTTGGGAGCAGTGAATTATTGAGGAGGCAGTAACGAGGCAGGCGATGGGGCCAGGTGTGTGGTTTTTGGTATGAGTGCGTGCGTGTGTGTGTGTGTGTGTGTAAGGGGGGGGTATGCCAGCAACAGTGAAGAGAGAGTGATAGAGAAAGGGCTCAGGGATTAGTGAGAATTAGGTTGAGTTGGTCAACTCAGCTTCAAGCAAACACAGCAGAGAAAAATTTCTTATAAGAATTCTTATATTTCTTATTCTAAGGAAGAAACATCTTCACAGTTGACTGTGACTCTCTCTCTCTCTCTCTCTCTCTCTCTCTCTCTCTCTCTGCATGTAAACACATATACTCACACACTCATGCTGTATACACCAGCAGAGGGGATCTTGGCAAGGAGAGGAGACAAATATGTTGAAGGATTGAAAAAAAATCTGGAATAAAGACACAGGTCTTATGGAACAAAAGCAGTGAAACTGAGACACAAAATACGACTTAAGTGGGAAAAAAAGACATTTGTCTGTTGAAAAGGAAACTATAAAGAGATCAAACATATGACTAAGACATTTGTAACAGAAACAAAGGAAATGAAAAAAAATAAGAGGTGTATCAGCAAAGAAAGTATGTGTGAGATGCTGAGTGCAGAGTGAACAAACGGAGGGTGACTAATCATATGCAGGTATTCTGGGACAATGTGTAATAGTAACCAACTTGGCAGAGTTCAAAAGGATTATCTATAATATTTAAGTGGGCAGTCACAGCCGAGGATAACCTTTTTCTATTCAATTTTTTATCATGAATGATGAACTAAACCAACAATCAAAATGTTAAGACATCCCTTCGAGCTGTGTTTTGCTCTGCTTGTTCCCTGCGGTTGTCTGTTGTGATTATGCTTTGCCACATTTTGCTTTGGTATAATAGAAGCATGCCACTCTGGCAGCCAAACAGATTTTGGTGCAGATTCATTGTAGAAGGTGTTTGCAGGGTGACATGCTGCTCTCTGCGTGAAGTTCTGCCTCACTAACACACCACACTTGTTTCATACTCAACAGGAAAGCCAAAGGGTGCTGATGCTGGACCACAGTCAGTACAGACTGTGCAGGTGCACTGATAAACCCATAAAATGATTCCACTCTAAGAAAAAAGGCTTGAAAGGGTAGAAAAGAGGCCATGATGTGTGAGTGCTGTTGTCTGGAACCTCTGCAGGCTGTTAGGGATAACTACAAACCCTGGAGTCAGCGGCAAAAAAGGCTGCTTTGCCACTGGGCAACACAAATGGCTCCAGAATAATAACTGGTGCCTTTGGGGGGAAAGATCTGGAGCTAAGTCATACCTCCCAAAAAGGCATGTTAGCTCCTCATGGAGGAAGAACTTCTATTTGTCTGGCATTTGTCATTTTAGAAGGATTTTAAATGTTATGGATATTTACATTTTCTTAACAGGTAATGGTCTTTCTCAGACCAACAACTCTATGGTTTCCCAATGTTACACAAGTATCACTCAAACGGCTGAATGTAAACTTTCTTATGGTAAAGGACAATAAAACGTCACTTTTTCATGACTATTTGAACAAAAGGAAGAGGAGGAGTGGTTTTGCCTGAGTAGTTGAGCTAAATGAAACGATAATAATCCACAATGTATGCGAAGAAGCATAAGAGGGCTCTGCTGTGATGAGTCTGCAGGCACAAGGCTGACCTCAGGTTGAGTACAGAATAATGTAATTACAATTAGCAAGAAATTGAAGTATAAATCACAATCCCAAATGAACATTAAGCTGTAACAGCCAGAATTACCAAAAAAATACAAAAAAAGACCTGAATTATAATCCACAAATGGGATGGTAAAAAAATCCAATATGAGTAAATTTAATGTTAAGGAGTCTAATAAAATAAGGTCGGAAAAGGTCCATTGAGGCAAATGAAATAGGCCAATGAATGAGTTGGATATTAGTTCCTGAGACTGTTCAAAGGCCGGAGTGTCAGGTACCACAGAGGTACGGAGGAACATTTACCTATCACATTGTCATTAACTACAGTGAAGGAAGTCCTTAAGTAGATACACACAACTCCCTTTTTATGCCTTTTTATCTGTTCTGCTTCCTTTATTTTTATCCGTTTTATTTTACTTCATTTTTATTTTTTTGCTACAATGTTGTGTTTAAACTACCAATTTCTTTTACTGATTTATTTGCATTTTATTGGGTCATATATGCTCAACATCGCTCTTTTTTTCCACTGCTGAGTATTTTTACTGTTAAAACGGCTCATTTCTAAATTGCCCACAAGGAGCATCAATCATTTAAATCAAAAACAGTCATGCTTTTCTCTGCTGGTTATGTGGCTCTAATCCAGATGTTAGATGCACTAGTTGCTGGGCCAATGGTGTGAAACTCCAGATGTTGATCTGCACAGTGTTCACTCATAGTAGCCTAGAATAAAGATCCATCCGGAGTCTTTCTTGCTTATTTATTTGCTTTTCCTTACCTGGGCCAGCTGGGAAAAGCTTCATTTCCCTTTTTTTTAATTCCAGATAGGATGAAACACTCCGTAAACGGATTCCCTTAATAGGGCTAATGCTGTCCAGAGAGGGCTCTACTCCCACTCTGACTTAATTAATCCCACAGCTTTAATTTTTATTTCAATATTTTCTATTATCTGTCAGTGTTTTACATTAACTCTGCTGATGACACTCTAATTAACCTTGAGGCAGTAAAAGTGTTTCCGTATATCTTCTTTTCCGCTGTTTGACAGGTGTGTGTGTGTGTGTGTGTGTGTGTGTGTGTGTGTGTGTGTGTGTGCGTGCGCTCGTGTGTATGGCTATCTCAGTACTTCCTTCACATCATCTTGTGTGATTAAAGTCAGAATTTGTATTATATTTTTATTTAAACTGTTTTTCCTCCCCGTCTACTGGAGACTAGTGCATTACAATAACAAACACTTGAGATCAAAACAGATAAAGCTGACACAGTGGGGACCACAGGCATCCCAGCGGGATTTCCTTACATGACTGGACTGTTGAAACACCATTCACAATCCTCCAGGCAGAGGGAGTCAAAACCTACCACAAACATTTCAGCACCCTTAGATAAATACGTGTAGTCCCTAAAGACAGAAAACTACAGAAAAATAAATATTTAACAACATTTTAAGTCAGGTTTGGTAATGTTTAGGCACAAACAACAACATGGAAGGTTTAGAAAATGATCTTGAAATTGGGTTCAATAAGTAACAAAAAGGGGAGCTTTGTTGTCATTGCTTACAATAAAAACCACACTGTTACATTTGTGAAAAAACTTCATGGTCATAGTTTGACAAAATAATGTTGTTGTAGGTAAAAACATGAATCGAACTGAAGTTTCCTGTTTTCGCTCACTCCGACCTTCTCTCTGTGTGAACTGACTTCATTCTCATTATTCTGTCATATACAGATCACTAACACAGGGCCTGATTGAACAAAACAAAATGTCATTTTGGGGCACTTGGAGAAGTTTGATCATTTTTCTTCTAAGGACAATCTTAAAAGAGAACCAAAAGCATAAAACATCTAGGTGTTGTAAAAATCAGAGTTTAAAAAGAGCAACTTTGGATGTTCAATGTGTTTTATAAAAAACTGAAAGACTACTGGCACAGTAAGTATTCACATTAGACGGGATGTTGTGGTACTGGCCGAGATTCAAAGCAATCACAGTGACATTTTTCTGTCTTGATACAGCAACTGGAATACATCACACTCAGCAGGACTGCATTAAATAAACATCCAGAACTTTAACAGCATTCCCCGCATTGTTATCAAGCCCTCTCTTCATCTCACTCACTTGAATGCAGACCTCTGTTTTTGGCTCATAAACCCACGGCCACTTCAATATTACTGTTCACCAGCTCAGCTCCTTTGAAAGGCACACATCATCAATATTACTTATTCCCTTTTGATGCGGTCCACTAAAATAATTCGACTTTGATCAGCGAAACACTGTATTATTGTATTCATGTATTTGTCTGACGCTTTGGACTCTAGGCCTTTTTTTCTTTTTACTGGGGGCAGAAAGTGAAAGTAAAAATGCATAAGTGTTTAAAGTAACACACAAAAAGGACTGACTGATCAGAATGATGGCAAATTTAATTGGAGACCATTGAAAATGATCTTTGTTGTGGCCAACCCGATTCACCAAAAGAAGCTTTAATGATGACAGTAGTGTTTCCAATGGAATGACAGTGTGGTGGGGATTATTCAAGGGTCTTGGGAGCTCACACAATCTTGCATGAATAAACAGGAATTCAGGAAAAATCAAATACTGAGGTCTGTTGAAATTTTGCGCTGTATGGTGGGTGGGGATTATTCAAGGGTCTTGGGAGCTCACACAATCTTGCATGAATAAACAGGAATTCAGGAAAAATCAAATATGGAGGTCTGTTGAAATTTTGCGCTGTATTTTGAACTGAAAAAGAAGAAAAGAGAAAATAATGTGGACAAAGCTATGTTGGCTAATGCTAGAAGCTTTTATGAGTTGCTAGATAGATTTGTTGACACCTCCTGGTCAGCTCATTTAGTTTCAGTTTAGTATCAATGTTATTAAGGTAGTTTGACAATAGCAACATGGATTTTAAGGTCTATTATTACAACCAGGCCAACTCCCAAATAAATCTGAAAAAGAAAGGAACGTGTCATCTGAGCTTGACTCAAGGCTATCTGCTTTAGATGTTGTTTGTGCTCACCTAGTAAACTCCCAGAATCCACTGCAGTCTCCACTTTCTGGTGCACCACCTGGCAGATATCTGTGGTGGGTGGCAGCAAGCCAAGGCCAAGCACATTAATAGAGTCAAAGTTTGATGTGTTAATGTGCTCCACTGCTGGCATCAAGAGCACTGCACAGAAAATGTCAGGCAGAGCTCATGTTGGGGAGGGGGGGGGGCACAAAATGACAAAAAACAAGAAAGGGGGCTGGAAAGAAAGAAAAAGGTTGAAGAAAAAGTGAAGGGAGTGACTTCTTTATTTTTTATAAAAATTGAGAAAGGAGGTTGAAAAGAAACACAGTAGAACAAAAAGGAAAAGAGATCATCCACAGATGGAGAGAGACGATGGAGAGAGTGAGAGAGCGATGAGGACTGCATGGATGGACTCAAACTATGTTGTGAGCCAGATATTCCCTCTTATAAAAATCAAAAACGATGAGAACAGTGATGAGAGACTCAGACGGTAGTTTTAAAGGCTGTTCTCTCCTTGCTGTAGCAGAGAAAGCATTAAGACAGCCTGTACAGCAGCTTAACCTTCAGGTGCTATTTGTACAGTGACTCTAATCGACAGCAGTGGACTGTATTCAGCTGATTTAAGACTTTGCTGGAGCAGCAGCCATTGAGCCCATCTCTAAACAGCTTTCTTTTCTTAATTAGACGCCCATGGAAAGAGTCGTGTCCTTGACAAAGATTTTCATTTGCTAATCATTTGCACGTGAATATATGGATTATGCACTTTATGTGTGGCTGAAGCACATGGAAAATATCCCCCCCTTTTTTTTTTCCCTTAATAGTGTTTATAAATCGGGTTTATTGTTTTCTCTGCAGAATGAAAAGCAAAATATATTGTGTCTAAATTTTTGAGGCGAATCTTCAGCGTGCAGCCCGCATTGATTCCCCATAAGTTGTGGTGCTTTTGTAACCAGACCTTTGCCTTGGCAGCCTCTGCCATGTTGATTAATTCTAATTTTAATGCAACGATGAGCCTGCCACCGAATCCATGTGTCAGTGTTAATTGGAGTTTCTTGGCTTTTGTGTTAATTCGCCCTCCTTCCGCTCTAACTGGGTGCTCAATGCGTCCGAGGCTCAGCAAGCAGGGTGATTTTGTCATATTGTTAGATGGAGGCTTGCTCAAGCTCAATAGGCTGACAGTGACACTAAAGAGAGCATGTCGAATTAATTTTTCACTTTTTTGAAATTGTTGGATGAAAAACAGGTAATAACCTAGTCGGTTTGTGTGTTTGTTATTTATTACTTAAAAAGAGGGGGCCACCGTTCCCTCAGCTCTGTCCTATGCACTACACAACACGCTCCATTCCAGCAACTACCAGAGAACTCAGGAACGTGCTGCCTCAAACTTCCCCATCCTTTCACCTAAACTCCACCAATACATCCTTTAAAAAACCTTGCCTCTGTCTCGGTGTCCACTTTTGGGTCCTGTTTCAACAACTATGCCACAATTTTATTTATTTAACTTTCATTTACGTGCAATATCCACGCATATTACTCCAATTTCATCTGTGCAACTGAATACTACCACTTCATAGAGTCCCCCTTGTAAATATTGTTCAATTTCTTGTTCTTATTTTGTACTTATTGTTTATTGTTCTTTATTCTTATTGCTGCTCTTTTACATTATGTCTTTTACTGTCCACTTGCTGCTGCAACAATGCAAATTTCCCCATTGTGGGACTATTAAAGGAATATTTTATCTTATCTTAGATGCCTTTGATGATGTTACAGAGTGGACCATTGCCTTAAATGTTATAGCATAAACCCATAACATGGTAATGTTGTTAATTGAAAAGAGCACATGACTTTGATGAACTCATAACAGGACTTAGTTAGTTTTGGAAAAATAATGCATTGAATCAAAGAGATGAAATTTTCAAAACAATTTGGGACAGACTATGTAAAGGCCACATTGCCTTTAATGAAGGTGGAGAATGGACAAATGCCTTGATGTTTAAGTGTAAACCCTTGCCTTTGATGGTGTTATGAACTGAAAAAGCATATGTCTGTGATAATCTCACAAGGGGACTTGGATAGATTGTGTTGAATCTGAATCTGAATCTGAATTTGATGCGTTGAATCAAAAGCATGAAATTTCAAAACAGCTCGGGAAGGACTCTGATTAAGGAAAAGTGTCTATGATGTCGTTGCAGAAATGACAAATGCCTTTGATGTCGTTGCAGAGAGGGCAGATGCCTTTAATGATGATGCAGAATGGACACATACCATTGATGATGTCATTGCCTTTGATGTTGTTGCAGAAATGACAAATAACTTTGATTTTATTGCAGAATTAACTACTGACTTTGATGTTATTGAATGAACCCATTTCCCTTTGATGATGTTATAGAGAGGACCAATGCCTTTGATATTATAGCATAAACCCATGCGATTCATGATGTTACAGAGTGGACAAATGCCTTTGATATTGTTGCAGGAAAGACAAATGCTCTTTTGCCTTTGATGACGATGCAGAACGGATACATGCCTTGATGTTACAAAAATGCCTTTGATGCTGTTTCAGAAAATATAAATTCCTTTGATGATGTTGCAGAGTGCACTAATGCCTTTGCTGTTATTGAGTAAACCCATTTGCCTTGGACGTTGTTACAGAGTGGACAAATGCCTTTGATGTCATTACAGAAATGATAATTACCTTTGATGTTATTGCAGAATTGACCGATGCCTTTGATGTTATGGAGTGAACCCATACGATAAATGATGTTACAGAGTGGACAAATGTCTTTGATATTGTTGCAGAAATGATAATTACCTTTGCTGTTATGGAGTAAACCCATTTGCCTTTGATTATGTTACAGAGTGGACAACTGCCTTTGATATTATTGCATTAACCCATGCCTCTGATGATGTGTCAGAGTGGAAAAATGTCTTTGATGTTGTTGCAGAAATGAAAAATGCCTGTGATGTTAGTCTGTCGATATATTTTCCTGAAATGATGATGCAGTACAGACAAATGCCTTTAATGACGTTACATTGTGGACAAGTGCCTTAAATTTCAGTGAAGAAATGAGAAAAGCCTGATGTTATCATCTTAACCTATTTGTCCTTGATATTATTGCAGAAAAGACAAATAATAAAGGCCTTTGATGCTATCATGTAAACCCATATGCCTTCTACAATGATGTCTGAATAGTTTCATGCATTTTATGTTGTAAAGTCTGGACGAATGCCTTCATGTTATACTGTTAACCCATCCTTTGATGATGTCATGAACTGAAAAGAACATATGTTTTTAATGATCTGACAAAATGACTGCAATAGATAGGCTTAAAAAAAACCTACATACAAATATTGTGTTGAATGAAAAGCCTGCAAGTTGCAAACAACTCGCAATAGACTACTAAAAGCAAAAATCTCTTACATGTTGTTGCAGAAATGACTCATGACTTTGTTGATGTTAGGGAGTAGAAAATGCCTCTGATGTGTGTACAAATGACAAACGCCTTTGATGTTATAGTGTGAACCCTTTTGTCTTGGATAATGGTGCAAAATTAACACATGCCTTTCATAATGTAACAGAGTGGACATATGCCCTTAATGTTAATGCCTTTAATATTACAGCGTAAACCCACTTTCTTTTGATGATGATGCAGTAAGGAAACATACCTTTAATGACGTTACAGAGTGGACAAATGCCTTTGTTGTTATTGCAGAAGTGACAAATGCCGTTGATTTTTTTCCATTTGCCCTTGATGATAATTCAGAATGGATACATGCCTTGAATGATGATAAAGAGTAAGCAAATGCCTTTGATGATGTTGCAATTGTTGGATTTGAGCCCAGTCTATCCTCAAAAAAGTTTCTATGTGAGAGCCAAATCCTGTGTGTTCGTTAATGAAGCAATAGGAGAAGATATTCGGTCTCAATTTAGCTGTTTATTTAGCAGTAAATGAATAAATCATACAGAGCTCTGGGTCTGATCGTCCTTTCCCTGACAAACAACAGAGTGTGTGTCAGTTCACGAAGTCTGACAGACTCTCCCTCCCTGACCCAGTCTTCTATTAAATACAGAATATGGAAGGAACATGGAATGTTGATGTCATCTTGGAATGTTGGTGCACCCCGCGTAGGTGCCGCTCTGCCTCCATCGCCTTGACGATATCTGGCTCCACCTCATCTTCGTCTGCAGTCCCAAGATGATTCTTATATCTTGCCACCATAAAGCATAACACATCCCTTCTCTTTTGCCCTTTAGGGCACCAACCCCCTTGTCGTATTTACTGTCCACCTCACCGTAGATTGGGATAGCCACACAAACGTCATCCTCAAACCTTCTATCCTTGTTCTTATCACTCTCTGACACTCTTAAACTGCTTTGGCTCTCTCTATCTGTCACACTATCCCTGTATTTCTCCACTGTATGCTCACACTCATGTATTAGTCAATAAGGCACTTTATATTTGGATATGAATTCACACTCTGCACTGTTATTATCAAGCATTAAATCATTGCATCTTATTAAGCGTTAAATCATTGCATATATTTACAAGCTAAAGTAGAAAAACCACCAGTTTTCTGAAACTAATGAGATTGTTCTGAAATTGTTTCTCTCTTTTATTAGATTAATAATCTACCATGATTTATGTTGTGTGCTTCTGTGTATGCAGCTCTACATGGTGAGGACCATGCTGGAGTCTCTCATTGCGGACAAAAGTGGCTCTAAGAAGACGCTGCGCAGCAGTCTGGAAGGCCCCACCATCCTGGACATCGAGAAGTTTCACCGCGAGTCCTTCTTCTACACCCATCTGCTGAACTTCAGCGGTAGGAAAGAAAGAAAGAAAGAAAGAAAGACAGT
Source organism: Acanthurus leucopareius (assembly GCA_029814765.1). Taxonomy (NCBI): domain Eukaryota; kingdom Metazoa; phylum Chordata; class Actinopteri; order Acanthuriformes; family Acanthuridae; genus Acanthurus; species Acanthurus leucopareius. The sequence goes on from JAQMCX010000046.1 coordinate 8,978,646, forward strand.
TTGACCTTGTGGCTCTTCAAAAGCCCGTGCATCCTGTTCAACTGCTGCAAACTGCAACTCTAATAAAAACTTGGTTCCTGTCTTTTGTGTAGAGACCTTGCAGCAGTGTTGTGACCTTTCCCAGCTCTGGTTCAGAGAGTTCTTCCTGGAGCTCACAATGGGCCGAAGAATCCAGTTCCCCATTGAGATGTCCATGCCCTGGATCCTCACCGACCACATCCTGGAGACAAAGGAGGCGTCCATGATGGAGTAAGGATTGTTTACACTATCTTAGTTTGTTCTCTGCAGAAAAGACAATTGTGGAAATGCAGTTTCACAACATCATAAAAGAAGGAAGAGTTGCAGCCGCCTTTTTTTTATTAATTTGGTAATCTAGAAATTATTTTTTAGACATTCAGAGCTTTTAGTGGTACGTCTTTGTTGGAGCTTTTCTTTAGCTTACATAAGCTTTGCACAGTTGTTTAAATCAGTATGTGAGTCATCCATCAAGCAGAGAGTAAATGAATGCAGGAGAATCTCCTGTGAGAAAACCTCTGTATTTTAAAGCTCACAAAGTCTGCAGAAAATGAGATAATGACACTTTTGGTTACTAAGAACCTGCAACTAAAGGTTGAAAAATGCCAGTGTCCAGAAATGGCAGCCCTGATTGTTCCCTTTATGGAACAAACACGCTCTCCATAGTGTAATTTGAGGGTAAGAACAACTAAAATGCAGAGCTGTGTCTTTGTTTTAGAAAATTCAAGCATCAAATTTTGTTTTTTTTAAAGGCAGATTTCTGGCAGAGAGGGATTGTTTTTTTCCTTAAATGACCAGAGGCATCAAACAACTTTAGTGGTTGTTTCTTTCCATCTAATGTATTCAAAAAAGGGATCTGAGTAAAATACTAAAAATTTGGATTAGCATTGAATGTTTTCACGTGTGTTTTAAATCTTTGCTGCAGGATTATGTTGATATGAGGCAGGTTTTACATAAGCCATTAAGCACATCAGCTGGCAGCAATCATAAGTGCTGTAATTCTTCAACCTGACCCGAACCTTGAATTACTTTCAAAAGATCTGCATTTTAACTACATTGATGTAGATCATTTTATGGAACACAAACAAATTTGTCTTTCTGTCTAAATGTTTATGAAGGTTGGTTAGAGAAACTCGAGCAAGTCTGACTGGAAATTATCGACACATTTCCTTGACCTTGTGTCTTAAAAGACTGAAATGAGTCATCAGGATTTGATTTTTCTGCCTTTACAGATAAAATGGTTGATTCACTTTCTACATTTTTGTTTCTAACAAAATTTTCAGCACAACGTGAACAAACATGGAGGCCTCACTCCTTCAGGCTCTAAACTCTGTGCTTTAATCCCCCTCAGGTATGTGTTGTATCCTCTGGATTTGTACAATGACAGCGCTCACTACGCCCTGACCAAATTCAAGAAGCAGTTCCTCTACGATGAAATAGAAGCTGAGGTAATGAAATGTTTGCTTTATGAACTGGGTGGTTTAATTTGAGATAGAAGAAACACAGAATATAAACTTTCAATAGAAACTGTGTGCCTGTTGCATCACAAACAAATTCTGTGTCTATTTTCTGTCCTTGACTGTTGTAGGTGATACTATTAAAGTGTATTTTGAGTCTTTGTATAAGTACTGTAATAAAACAAAGTTTTGTCAGCATGTATGTTCAGTTTTTGTGCAGTACAAACAAATTTTTCTGAACATCCTCTGTTTTTTCAGGTGAATTTGTGCTTTGATCAGTTTGTCTACAAATTGGCTGATCAGATATTTGCTTACTACAAGATTCTAGCAGGAAGGTGAGTGAAACATTTTTATTTGCTTCTTATTCCCTTTTATATTTTTTTTTATTAGCAAGAATTCGGTAGGTTTTTATGTGTTGTAATGCAATGATTCCCAGCCTTTAGAGTACAGATACACCTATCTCTACCTGTAGAGGTACTTCAGCATTTCTGCAGTGTTACATGTGGAGTTTATAAAGAAGCTCAACCAAAGAAATATATTAACATAATTGTGTTTAGTGGACAAAGAACCATTCACATGAAACCATCCACATTGGTGATATGCTGATCGAGTAATTGTATTTTTTTTACAATATGCAGTAAAGCTACCAGCCATAAAGGGCCACTACACAGTTCACAGTTCACACCAACATAAGTTGTACAATCCTAAACCCTATTTTGCTGCAGAAAGTGCTAGAAATGCAACATATAAACAGTTGAATAAGTAAGCTCAAAGTAAGGGTGAATAGTTAAATAAAAGTAAATGCATTAACTGAAGATGAGATGTGGGATGTGGCTGAAAAGAAGAGAAAATGGTTGGAAAATAACTTCATTCCAAAACAGATCGTTTGAAATCAAATAATCTCAATTTAACGGAAACACTCTGTGCAAGTAACTTGACACTTTCTGTCTTAATTTAAACCCTCAGTCTTCTGCTTGACAAACGTTTGAGAGCTGACTGCAAAAGTCAGGGCGCCAACATTCCCTGGCCGGCTTCTAACCGCTACGAGACTCTTCTGAAGCAGCGTCACGTCCAGGTGTGTACCTCACCATCGACGCTTTCTGACCGATCAGCACCATCCTGTTCGCTCTAGCGATGTCGTGTTGAATCTGCCTCACTAACGTGTTGTGTATCTCAGCTTCTAGGCCGCTCCATCGACCTGAACCGGCTCATCACTCAGAGGGTCTCGGCTGCCCTTTACAAGTCTCTGGAGCTCGCCATCAACCGCTTCGAGAGTGAGGACCTCACCTCAATCATGGTATGTTCAAGTTAATCTTTCTGAATACACACCAGTCCTTCTTTCTCTAGGAGGACTGTAGTATTTTCTTTCTGCTACAGTTGTGGACTGATGTTCTGTTCATTACTGAATTAAAGGAACTGGACGGTCTTCTGGAAATCAACCGCATGACTCATAAGCTCCTCAGTAAGTACTTGACTCTGGACAGCATGGACGCCATGTTTCGAGAGGCCAACCACAACGTGTCGGCCCCCTACGGCCGGATAACGCTGCACGTCTTCTGGGAGCTCAACTACGACTTCCTGCCCAACTACTGCTACAACGGCTCCACCAACAGGTACAATTTAAGGGATCGCTGTCTGAGTCACAGTCAGCTGTTGCTGTCAGTGCTGTGCCTGTTGTCTGTAAGTTAGTTAACTAGCTTAAATATTTGTTTCAATAGACTTAGTAAAAAAAAATGCTATCAAATTAAGACATAACATGAAGAAAAACAGCAAATATTTACATTCTCAAGGAAGGAACCCGTAATTTTTGGCATTTCTGTTTAAAATATAACTTACGAGACTATTGATCAAAAGGTTGCCTTTTTATTTTTCTGTCAATCAACTCAGAGCTCAACTTCAGATTGCTTTACGTTTCTGGTTGTCTTGTTATCATGTACAGTGAGAATTGTTAGGGTAAGTAAGTATTTGTAAAAAATAAATATTCTTTCAGGGGCCAGAACGCAAGTTAAACTACTCAGAAGTAAGAAGCAGCCCATGTAATAGAGAGTTTAAAAGTCAAAACTCTGCATTTTGCTTGTTTTGGTCCTGATGTTAATAAACAACGCGGTAAAGTTCCAGTGTTTAAAGGTATTTAAAGGAACTAATGAAACTCCCAGTTGAACATAATTGTGATGGGAATTTGGTCAAAGATGAGTTGGAGGAACGAGGAGGTCAGGAGACAACAGGCGTCTTATTCAGAAACATTTATTGTAGAACTTTACATGAAGAAGATCCGCATCAGCAACACGATCATCAACATGTGATCAGGAGTAACTTCATGGCCAGTCTGAGTCTGTGCTGTGAATCAGCTACATTTAAATCTTTCATATTACTAAAAGAATTTTACTGCATGTTGTACACACATAAACATCCTTAACTGATGTATCTGATTACACTGTATCTGAGTATCTGATGATACTGTGAGTTATCTTCTTACCCACTTGCTGTAAGGAAGAGCCTAGCCTTTGGCCTTGGTTGCTATGGTGAGAGCAGATGATGAGACACTGAACATCATGAGTTTTAGAGAAAAATGACGCAATATTTACTACAATGAAGAAACTGTGTAACTCAAAGTTCACCTTTATACAACTTGAGGGGAAAACACTCTGCTGTATCATCATCATGTTACTTATATGCTCCTCATGTGGAATCAGAGTCCTGATTGCAACAGACTGCTGGATTGCAGGGAACATCTTAGATGAGCAGTGTCAGCCTCCATACAGTCTGAAAACAGACACACATGTTTAACTGGTTTGTTTGGTGTTAAAGCCACAAATGTTTCATGCAAAATGTTCAGTTTGCATATTTTATTTCCGCTGTTTTCTTACTTATATCGCTGATGGTAATTATGCTGCAAAGTTATCAACAGTGGAATGAAAGGGGGGCATCAAACAGTGTATATAAGTGTGTGTAAATGTGTGTTTAACTCTCCTGGCTTCCTTTATTAGGTCCATTTAACCTTGATGTTGATGACAGAAGTGATACCTGTGTGATTGATCTCTTATCTGTGTGTTCAGGTTCGTGCGCACCGTCCTGCCCTTCTCTCAGGAGTTTCAAAGGGACAAGCCGCCCACTGCGCAGCCCCAGTATTTATACGGGTCAAAGGTCAGTACACAGGAAGAAAACACTCCTTTTACTTTATTTTCTTGGATTTCATCAGAAGAGAATACTTGCAGTGATTTCTGGGACCACATGTTAGTAATAAATACATATTTATCCATAGAACACGAGTGGAAAAGCATCATGGGAAGTGATACATGAAATATGTTAAAACGTGCAAGTTACATGGAAAACATCATAGATATTTGTATACAAAAATCTACATTTGTATTACAAGAGCAAATTCAGTGGAACAAATTATATTTACAGGATAAATTACTGTCGTTTGTAAAACATTCATCATTGAAAAACTTTGACGCTGTATCATTTGATTCTCAGTGGTTCTTGGGAACAGATTTTAAAATTTTTCCCAAACACAAATATGATTTAACAGAGCCTGGGAGACGTAAAAATGAATATGTGCTCTTGATTTAATTTGTTTTTGCTCTCAGTTATATTTTGTTTTTGGTGTTTTTAAACTCAGTCTCACTCCTGCTGCCTTATCATGTCCAGACTGATAATGATGTAACTTTATTTGTATAAAATCAGATGTCTGAATGTCCATCATAAGTCGAGCTCAGTCCTTTCAGAGATGTTTCATCCAGACAAATGCAGTAAAATATCAAAACAGACATGAATACTGTCGGCGAATTGAAGTTCATTGCTGGCTGATGTGCAGGAGAGAAAGAAAGCTGTTGACTGGTTCTGATGTTATTTGACTTTCCTTCATAATTAAACCCATCAAACTACATGGTTTTGAGTGAAAAACCTGGTTATTCAGGTACATTAACCAGGTGTATGTTTTTGCAGCATTTGAAGGCTCAGAGGAAACAGTTTTCCGCAACAGAAGAGCTCAAGTGAAAATATCATAACAAAGTTAATCTCCATCAGTAAATAGTTCAAGTCTCTTCTCATGGCTGCACAGAAGAGAAACAGCTGTGGGCTGTGAGACACGAGCTTTCACTCTGTGCCACCAATAAACTGTTTTTATGCACAAAGTGGTGAATGTAAACAGAGCTCTCAGTGTTTTGGTTGCAGTTCTGCCAACTGTGGAAGAACAGATGAAGTGTGTTTGGTTCAAAAACAATCATGTTAGTAATATTTCAAACTAAAAGCCACAGTCGACAAGTTTTTTTTTTTTTAAAAGCCATCATAAAACAAGAGCACAAACTATTAAATCAAGGCCACAATTCATGAAATTTCGAAGATGGATTTGTAATTGAGAGGAAATAAATTAGTTGAAAAGCGTTATTTTTTTAACACACTCAGGCTCTGTAGGATTTTGGATTCTTGGTGAAAATTCAGGCCATGCAGAACGTTTCTGTGTTGACCTCAATCCACTAATTCACACGGACTCGGTGCCAGACAGCTTAGCGAGCGTCCTCAGCTCGTGGTCCTGGGCAATTATGTGGCTGGTGGTCTGCGCCGAGAGGAGGGGGCGCTGTATGATGGTGGCATGTTTGGCTCCGTCCACGCTGCTGCTTCGGTGAGAGTAGAGGCGTCCGGACGCAGACATGTCTTGGCGGGTGGAGCTGGACGCCAAGTGGCAGCCCTCTGCGGTCTGACTGTTGATGGAGCAGGCGGTGTGGAGGCATCCCCACAGCAGGATGCCGGCAATGACCAGGAGCAAGATGCAGCAGGTCAGCCAGACGCCCATGGCGAGCTCCCAGCCGGCTCTGTCGTGACCTTCGCTGTTTTCGCTCAGAGTGCTGAACACCTGGCACTGCTCTCGCACCGGATTGGCCGCCTGACACGTCACGCACAGGAAGTAGGCGGTCTGGGGGATGAGGTTGGCCAGGTGTGTGCTGGTCTGACTGACAGGGATTCGCTCCTCGTGCATGAAGCTCTTGCGCTTGTAGCCCATCAGGAGGCTGTTCCAGTTTGGGTCGTACATGACGCTGTAGAAGGTGTCCAAGCAGCTGGGCAGCGACGGCCAGCTCACTCTGGCTGAGGTGGTGGAGATGTTGTAAACCGCGATTCCCATGATGCAAGGCTGTTTCTATAGTCAGTCTGTTTGTGCTTCCAGGGTTTTAAGTGACGTGAGTGAAGAATTTCCTTATTATTATTGCAGTCTTACAAAGAGAAACCTAACTGGGAGAGAGAGAAAACATGAACATAGTGAGACTGTGACTGTGCGCACATAGGAGCTAATATATTGAGCCTCCATCACTAACAAGTATTTTAATATTGACTGTCTTTTCTGTCATAACTGAAAAATTATCAGATTTGTGAGTCTCTGGACACATGGTGCACACACAGAGAATAAAAAATGTAATTACATCCTTCTTATATATCCTGCTCACAGTCTGAAGTGATAAAATAATAAATGACAAATGTCCTGGTCACTAACTCGTCCCACACTGACATCACACAAAGCATAAAAGTGGAGGGACAATATCAGAGGATAATAAGCTTTGTATGGAGGATTATCTGGGACAAAGTGAAGTGATGGGAGGGAGGTGAGCAGATGCACAGATGTTCAGCAAATTATATAATGGAAGATGGTTTTTGTCAAGAAGCTCATCCGTGCTTTTAGGCCACCTGACAGAGGACAGGTGATGATCGCACAGCTTCAGGTCAAAGCCACTGGTCAGGGTTTAATAGCATGACCAATAACTTTAGCTTTGATTTAAGAATTATTTGTTTTTATTGATTGATAGTTGTTTTTTTTCTTATAGTATGAGAAACACTGGCGTGTTTTTGTCCTAAAACAAAGGTCTGGTGGTGGCAAGAGAAGCCTTAAATGTGTTAAAATTGCAGATAACAGAAGCGAAAGTGAAGCAAAATTCTCAGAAAAGCCCGAATTTAATATTAAGTGTTGATTTCTTGTCATTTACTGTCAACCAAAAGGAAATTTAGTGCAAATTCTTATGTGCACTTGTTTTCTTTCCCTCCCTGCATTTAAAATGATGCAGTGAAGGTGTGGTGCTCACTGAGAAGGAGACACATTCAAGACACATTCCTAGTACTTAAGATTTTTAAATGGATTTTTTTCCATTAAAATGACTAAAAGCTGCAACATTTCAGACACAGAAAAGTCTGAGAAGAACAGTAGTTTTTAAGTCACTAAAAAATGTAGTCAAGCAACAAGCTCTGACTTTTGAACGAGTCTTTTATTGTCACATCACTTCTTTTTTTCCTCTAATTCAACTCAGAAAATGAGTCATTTCACACATCATCATCATCATCATCTGCATCAGCTGTCACCCATAGCAACAAAACATACCTGTCTTTATGGTGATGAGCCATCTTAAGAAAAACAGTAGTGGCTGTTCATTCAAAACACAACAGAGGAGAAGGCTTACCAGAAAAGACAGAGTGAGCAGGTGTTGAACATAATCTGTCGAGCCTGAGTTGCTGGTTCGGACCGACTCTCCTGTGGTTCTGCTATTCAGTCATTGTAGCATCTGTGTCACGGTCGCTGCATCTCGAGCTCTGATGCCGGGTGTTGCTTTGTAGGGTTTTTTTTTTTTTTTTTAGATCTCAGGAGTGGACAACAGATTGGTGTGTCCTCGTCTGCCACGCTGGTTTGAGCGTCTGCTGGATTAAAGCAGCAGCAGCTTCAACTCTCTGCAGACGGAGGAGAGAGAGGGAGCTGAAATCTCTCACAGTGGATGTTAGAAAAAATTGAACGGTGTAAAAACAAGATCAACATCCAAATCTGCGGTTGCAAATTTGGCTGCTCTGTTCCCATTTTTGTCTGCTTGTAAATCATGCTGATCATTAATTTCCTCTCCATCAGCACTCCGGTCCATGCTGTGATATCTTAGAAAAAAATCAAGCCTCAGGGGAGTCTAAAATGAAATGTTGCTCAGTTGGTCGATCCATCTGTTCAACAGTTTGTTCTGGAGCGAACTGTCAGAACAGCTGCTCATCAGATTGTCATGAAATTTATTGTGAACATTTACGATCCCAAGAGGATGATTCCCTCTGTCGCCATGATCCTCTGACTCTGGCGTCCCCTCATGCAGACATTTTTTACTCAAACATTAAAAAAATATCAAGGAAAATCAAAAAAAAAAAAAAAAATTCTTGCAGTTTCTTGTGTGTGTATGAAAGACAAAAGACAATATAAAATGTAGGAAAAAAGTCTTTTAAACACAAGTTAAAACAAAAAAAAACAAAAAAAATCCAGAAGACAGTGATCGCTGTGACTTTGTGCTTTGCTCTTGAACACCTCATGTGCTTTTTCCTCTCGTCCTGCCTTCAGGCTAAAACCTGAACTTTGCATGCAAATTGTCTCACAATCTATCAGACAGGTCGCCATTAAATTGAGTCATTAAATTGCATCTCAGCTCAACTATTAAAACAGTGCCTCAGGATGAATTGTAATAAATGTATTAAGTGATCTTTTATGCAGCAGCACCATCATCACATCAAAATTAAAATGTGCCCTTTACTTTGGTTTAAAATCAAATGTCTAAAAAACTAATGACATTCCCAACAGCCTCAGCTGTATGTTAGCATGCAAACACTTAACAGTATTTATCAATGAGATGGTGAATATGATAGACATTATATCTGCTAAACATCAGCCTTTTAGCATTGTCTTTGTGCAGAGGTTTGTTAGCATGTTGATGTTTGGATTTGACTTTAAAGCCGTCGTTCATCCTCTGTGGAAAACTGTGCATCCGGGGTTTGCTAACCACCTTTTTTATAAACATTTATTTGTTCCAATCTGTTAATGTACGTAAGTAAATTTCCCTGTGACTAAGTGACTCAGCCTCTCTGTAACCTCACGTGCACCCACAGGAGAGAAGCAATGTTAAGTACCCATTTGTAAACAATGGAGGGAATATGAGTGAGTAATGGCTTTGAAAGAAAAATAATCTATTTAACATTTATCTTTTGAATATTCCTCCTCTCTCCCGGATGCATCGTGGTTGTTTAAAGAAGATAATTTTGATTCATTTGAACCCTTTCCCATCATCGCCTGTGTTTCCTCTGAATGCAGACTCTGAACCTGGCGTACAGCAGCATATTCGGCTCCTACAGGAACTTTGTTGGTCCACCGCACATCAAGGTCATGTGTCGACTTCTGGGCTACCAGGGCATCGCAGTGGTGATGGAGGAGCTCCTGAAGGTCGTCAAAAGCTTGGTAAGTGAGGATATGTAATGCAGTGAAAGTGTGTGGGAGGCATAATGTGTGTGTCTGTTCTTCATTGTTTCCTCTTAAGTGAATATTTTAACTGTAAGTGCTGTTGCTGAACGCTCTCCTCCTGTTGTGCAGCTTCAGGGCACCATCATGCAGTACGTGAAGACCCTGATGGAGGTGATGCCCAAGATCTGCCGACTTCCTCGCCACGAGTACGGCTCCCCAGGTAACTGACTATACGGCCTCTGAAGTAAAATTCATGAAAGCATACATTACGACAGAAACCTCATCATTGTGCACATAGTTTGCATTTTATTGACTTGTTATTGGAGAAGACAGCGAATGCATTCGAATCTCAACGGATTCATATGATCCCTTTCTACATCTGTCAACTGTACTGATATGATGAAGATGACAAAAAAGCTGGTGATGTTTTTACTTTTATTTCTACATAATTAATCACACAATCTGACACAGAAACAAAAATGTCCCTTAGACTTGGAGTCGGGAGGCAACAGTCCAGTTCAATTGAATCTGCTTGTGTTTATAATTGAACACGGTGAACCTGCTGCAGTGATGGACGCCAGAAGACTCGTTGTGACAGATAGGAAACAAAGTGAGATACTAAAGCTGTGTTTTTTAAAATTTTTTTTATCAGGTATCCTGGAATTCTTTCACCATCAGCTGAAGGACATTGTTGAATACGCTGAGCTGAAGACTGTGTGTTTCCAGAACCTGAGGGAAGTGGGCAACGCCATTCTGTTCTGTCTGCTAATCGAGCAGAGTCTGGTACAAACATCACTGAATTTCACTCGTTCAGGGTGCAGCTCAGAAATATTTCGATGTGTATTGCTTTTCCATGCCTTTGTTTGACTTTTACTGTCTGTTTCTGACAGTCACAGGAGGAAGTTTGTGATTTGCTGCATGCTGCACCTTTTCAGAACATTCTGCCAAGAGTCCACGTCAAAGGTAAATGAATTAGAGAACTTGAAGCTTATTGAAAAGTTCTGTGGGCAGACGTGTCATGCTTTAGCCTTTATGCATTATGTTGTTTTATGTTGAAAGAAGTGTATCAGGAATGCACAGAGGGAATTTAAATGAGGCACAAATGTTTGGTCAGACTCAAGGATAAACTGATTAGATTTTTAGTCGTTAAAAGTCACTGTTACCTTACAAAAAAACATTTTTGACTCTAAGGCAAGAGTTCATATGCTAATTGTAAAATTAAATTTCACAAAAATGCCTAATGGAATAAAATAATGAAGTAATGACAGTTTATATTCTGTATAAGGGCAAAGATCGGTTTCACTGTGATATAAAGTTCTTGAAAAACACTTTTCTGGCCTTTTTCAGCACCATAACTTGTTTTTTTTTTGCAGCAAAAATTCACATTTGAAGCATTTCAGGCCACCACAAGCTCATTTGTTCTGATATTTAGCTTCAGGTGATTGTTGTTGCACCATGTGACAAAGCTCTCTGTCAGTCTTCTGTACTCCTCTGTAAAATAATTACTGAGTAAAAACAACATGCTTTTCAATGAAAATTAGTTACTAAATCTATATGCCAAATGTTTTGCGAAGCACATACACTTTACACTTTTGATTATATTCCCACCAAGTCTTCACTACATGCTGTATATCCTGCGAGTTTGGGCAGACATGGAGGTAAAATGCAGCCTAACTGGTTGGCGGAGGCACACAAAAGCTCAGAGTGGTAATTCTACATCTTAGATAAGTGACGTGACCGGTGTTACAGAACGAGCTCGCTCAGTGTGTTTTCTGTCCACGTCAGACGGCAGAAATGTTTGTACAGGAGCATTTTTCAAATGACTCAAGTGACTCAGAGTGAAACACTGGCAGTCGTTCAGAGAAGTGAAACACGATACTTAATAAAGTGAGATCAAAGCAGCCAGATAGTAAGAGTTTAAAGCATCACTGTGTTTCACTTTTACATAGAAATAGAGAAATAGTTATGTCAGAGATGAAAGAGGAGTCAGCTGGTGAATGGATGGAAACGTCTGGTTATCAGTTAAGGAAAGTTGCAGATATTGTTGGACGTTGGCTGATGAATGAGCAGTTGACCCAAAGCAAACTGTGGTGCATGTTTTCATTGTGATGGAGCAACATGTCACCAAGTGCCACAGCAAACATCATTTAAACTACAATGGAGCTCTGTGGCACAGAGGAATAAACTAAACCGGAGTCCACACGCACACACAGAGACGACACTTTATTTATTTGTTGGCAACACAACAAAACGCAGAGCACCATCAGATTTATCCTGCTACGCTTGTCTTTCCTCGCAGAGGGAGAACGCCTTGATGCCAAGATGAAACGCCTGGAAGCCAAATACACAGCGCTGCACATGGTTCCTCTGATCGAGCGCCTGGGCACCCCGCAGGTACGAGTGTGTTCACTGCTGAATCAGCCCTGTTTTATCATGTTATGATTGAAAGAAGCTGACTGGAAGATCTGTAGAAATATCAAAACCCTCTGATTTTTCTAATGAGAATTTTTCCCTTCTGTTTCAGCAAATTGCCATCGCTCGTGAGGGCGACCTCCTGACCAAAGAGAGGCTGTGCTGCGGCTTGTCCATGTTTGAGGTCATCCTCACACGTGTGCGAGGCTTCTTGGACGACCCCATTTGGCGCGGACCGCTGCCCAGCAATGGCGTGATGCACGTGGACGAGTGTGTGGAGTTCCACCGTCTCTGGAGTGCCATGCAGTTTGTGTACTGCATCCCTGTGGGAGCCCACGAGTTCACAGTCGAGTGAGTGCAGCACACACAGACTCGAACACACACACACACATCTGCACCACATGTTCTCACCTCATGTGATTTAAAGTGCCGAATCTTTATTCACACAACCCTGACACCCCTGTTCCTGTTTTCCAGGCAGTGCTTCGGTGACGGCCTCCACTGGGCCGGCTGCATGATCATTGCCCTGCTGGGGCAGCACAGACGCTTTGACATCCTCGACTTTAGCTATCACCTTCTGAAGGTGCAGAAACATGACGGCAAGGATGAGATCATCAAGAGCGTGGTGAGTTGGCGAGACAAGGACAGACACTCAAACACGATGAGAGGAAGTAACAGCACCTGAACAAGAAATAGTCAGATTTATATGAAGATTAAACAAGATAACAGTGTGAATAAGTGAGTTCAGTGGTGCTGATTAGTTGATTTTGTCACCTTTTGCCAGAGCCACACCTACGGAAGCCAAGAGCAGCCATTGTTGCTGCTGACTTTTTTTATTCTGTTATCTTGATATCATAAAATAAAATCATCCCATTATCACGAGATAACAGCTTATTACCTCGTGATAATGGGATGCATTGATCCGTTACCATGAGAAAACAAGCCTTCGAACAAACAATAAAAAAAGATGGTAGCAACCATGGCTGTACTTGGCTCCAGCCTTTATGCTAGGCTACGCTAATTACTTGCTGACTGTGGCATCATTTTATAGAACCGACATGGGAGTTCACTTCACATCTAACTAACCCAACTTTAGGCCCAGAATCCATACAAAGCATCACAGGAAACTGATCAGATCCAGTGAGAAAACTAGTTAGCCTGTTTTTTTCAACCTTTTCTGTACAAAATATACTCACTTAATTCATATTTCCTGTTTCCCTTCAGCCGCTGAAGAAAATGGTTGACAGAATCCGCAAATTCCAAGTCCTGAACAACGAGATTTTTGCCATCCTGAACAAGTACCTGAAGTCTGGAGACGGAGAGAACATGCCGGTGGAACACGTCCGATGCTTCCAGCCACCGATACACCAGTCGCTCGCCAGCAGCTGAGAGGCTGTAGCCACCAGTGTGAACTTCCAAACACTGTCAGCATTACCAGGCTACCCACCAATATTCCTCCTCATTTGATTTAGGCCTTTAGTAGCAAAGGACCATTAAATGTAAGGAAGTCGGGCCACATTTTCTGTCAGATCTTTTTTTTTTTGTATTCACTTGTGCCTTAACATAAATGAATAGATATTTCCCCTCTTTGAATGAGCTACTCTATGTTTTATACTTGCAGAAAGCTATAGATCAGGGAAGGGAAATTAGTTTTATCAGCTGAGTATTTAAGGGTTTGTAGTGGTGGAATATTAATAAGGGTGAACAGCAGCCTATTTTAAGTGGGGGTGAAAGTAAATTTATATTTTCTATATTGTTGAACATGCATGCTAAACATTTTAAATGATATTTGAAAAGTAACAAAGCTCATACTCATGTTAAGCATTTATTCACTGTGCCTTGTGTTTCAAATGTTTTAATCATTTTAATTCAATAAATATGTAACAAATCTGTTGGTTCATCGAGAGCTTTTCATGTAAACCCTTACAAAAAAAAGTTCATAACGACTTCCAACAAAAACCATTACTTTCAAGTAACCAAAAAGAAGAAAAAAGGAAAAAAAAAACCCTCAAATCATAGTGACTGTCCTTTTAATTGCAGTAATTGTCAGCAGGACCTCATATAGAATATATATTAAAACTTTGATCTTTTGGATTTGTAGAAAGTAAGTCAGTGCATGAATATACATGTACATATAACAAAACATTTCTTTTAAAAAAAACTCATATTTACAGTGCTACAGAGGAATGAAATTAAGTTTTAACTAACTCAATATGACCAGGTCATATTCTGAGAAACGTAAGGCAAATTAAAACATTAAATACAATCCACTGGTCTGTCCAAGTCACTTTCCCCATATAGGTGATTGTCTTATTGTTTCATATAGCATAACAATGCCATGGTTGGTGAGTCTGAAGGGGGCTGCTGCAGATAAAAAGTTTTTTTTTTTTTTTTTTTTTTAATGATCCAATGAGGAAGTCATTGCCCCATTTCTTCTCGAAACACTATCAAAAGGCAAACCCAATTCCCTGTCCTCCATGTCCTCGGTGGACTGGTCATGTAGCAGCTCGTAGGTGCTGTGGGACCCCATGCCATTGGCTGCAGGAAAGACCCGCTCATCCTTCCTCATGGACACAGCGAGAGTCGCCAGGCTTACGCTGACGTCTTTGAAGGCATGGAGCAAGAAGATGCCCACGATGATGGTGAGGAAGCCACTGAGGGTGCCGATGATGTCATCCGTGCCCATGTGCCCCCACTCCTTGAAAAGGATGGCGGAGCAGGTGAGCACAGATGTGGTGAAGAACACGTAGTAGATGGGAGTCACCAGGGAGGTGTTGAATATGTCCAGAGCCTTGTTCAAGTAGTTGATCTGTGTGCTTACACAGGCCACCAGACCCAAAAGCAAAATCCACGCCAATGGGTTTTTGATAACGTTCTTTCCAGCGATCGCTTCCTTGATGGCGATACCCAGTCCTTTGACGCAGGACACTGACAGTGCCCCGATTACTGAGCAGATGGTGATGTAGACAAGGATGTTGGTCTGACCGTGACGGGGACCCACGACAAATATGAAGATGAGGGCCACGATGATGACAAGCATGGCAAAGACAAAAAACCCTGAGAAAGAGAGAGAGAGAGAGGGTAATAGAGTGTTAATTTGGACTTAAAGTGATGAGACAAAATATAAAAAAGCTAAAGAGGCATCATTCTGACTCAGAGTAGCTCAGTTTCATACACTTTGTTTCATTTTTATAATGCTTTTGTTAGTAAGAGATATAAGGACATAAACTTGGTGAAAAGTTAAATATAGTACAGATAAGATCTCTGGTGTTCAGTTCGTTCTGTACCTGGGTCAACCAGCTTCCTGGTCATGTGCTCGAGGCTGCTGATCTCTTCCTCTTGCGGAGCGTGAATCACCATGGTGGTCGAGCCCAGGATGCTGAGCAGGCAGCCAAGCTTTCCATGCAGGTTTAACCGCTCTGTCAGGAAGTACGATGACAACACCGCGCTGCAATGACATTTACAGTCAGTTACCATGACGCTACCAATGTGTGCCTTTACAAATACAGGGAAAAAAGTCAATTTAGACAGAGCTTAAGTTTCTAAGTAATGCGGTGAGTCATCTGTACCTGACAAGCACACTGAGGGCTCCCAGTGGGGTAACCAGAGTCGCGGGAGCGAAGGCATATGCTGCAAAGTTGGCTGCTTCACCAGCTCCCACTGTAAATAAGTAATTAATGTTATTTATATAGCACCTTTTGAAAGTGGAGAGATCACAAAGTACCCCACAGAGAACATAAAGCATACACATAAATGCCTACACAGCACATTAAAAGCAGAAATGAACAGACAATACAGGAATTACAGTCTAATGTAAACAAATGGGTCTTGAGCTGCTTTTTAAAAAGTCTAAAGTTCAATGGGAGAGTGTGCCAAAGTTTAGGTGCCACAACCTCCAAAGCAAAGACTCCTTTTAGTTTAACTCTAGATCGATGTACAACCAGCAGACCCTGATCTGAGGATATTAGGGACCTGCTGGTGATGTAAGCTGCAGTAAATTTCTGATGCAAAATAAATTAGTTCTGTTTTGAGGTTCAAGTGGGACATTTAACTGACTTTCATCTGTGAAGAAGAGGTGAACTTGCCAACAGAACTACAAGACTCCAATCAGAGAAGCAGAATAAACACTGGAGGGCTGATCCAGAGACACCCACCAACACCTCCGGTCTCTAAACTAAGATACGGTGGTCCAAAGTACCAAAGGCGGCATGGAGATCTAACGGCGCAAAGTATTATGACTTAACAAGGTAATTTTTATACATGAAAAGGTTAAAGTCCTTCTACAGACATGTTCAGATCAACATTTTTTTTCTGCATGTGCATAAAAAGTAAAGAAACCTCTGAAAAATTGCTGGAAACACATCTACCTTTAGTTCCCCATTGAAAATTTGGGGATTTAAGAATCATGAATCTCTGCCCACCATGGCTGCATGCACTAAGTTGAGTGGTGGGTGACATTCAGCTACAGACTCCACATCTGAAACTCAGACTTAAGCTCAGATGAGGAGACTGTTGTGCACCAAAACTGGTGACCGGTTGGCGTATCAGAATACCAAGTGTAGTTGGCATCTTTTATTTAAGTTGTTGGCCTCTCTAGTGACAGACTTTGCTCAGATTCAAGTTAGTACAGTCAAGGTCTCACATATAAGAGGACATAAACATAAGAAAGAACATTTTTGGTGGAGGGGTCATTTAAGTATGGTGCAATTAAGTTAAACAGGTATAAACACTGGAAGCTGTCTGAGGTTTTTTCTGTTGAAATGCTATCTGTGGGTTTTTGTGTGCTAAAACAATTCAAAGCACACAAACATGTTAGTGCTGGTTTGGTAACTGCATTTCAGAAGACATGAAGGTGTTGATTTAATATGTTTGTGGTAGGCAACTGAGCTAAACATAATACCAACAAAACACAGAAGTACAGTAATTCAGAAAAACTTAAAATAACAGCAGTAACATGCAAACTAAACATCTCAAAAACATGTTTTCAACCAACTTTAGTCCACATTTAATCATGACATTTTAACATAATGTAACATGTAAATTGACAGATCTGTGCTAAGACTATTTAACTACTGAGAGCTGTCACTTACTTGACAATAAACCAGCCCACCATAGCCACTCTTTTAGATATGCATGACCACCCTGGCCTGGAAGGTGACAAAAAGGAAGAGTTTAGAGGATGTGATCCACTCATTTCAATAACATTTCCCTGTAAGCAAAATCTGACTTATTCTATTATCACATCAACAAGTCAGGCAGCTGCTTTGGGTTTGAGCTGAAGGACAAGTGCAATTGTGTAGTTAATGATTACTAGTTGTAAGAAAGTGCTGATGACTCATACATGCGCTTGCATACAAAAACACACGCACACACACAACTATGCAAGAGTTAGGAAGGTGTATTCAGGTGTTAATGGGCTGTCCCCACTGGTTTGACTTCTTGGGTGACTTTCATTGTTGCACAACTAGACCAGGGAGTGCCATATCCCTGCTGACAAAGACAGACAGTTTCTCTCTCGTATGTTTAGGATTAATATACACTATGTACATTACCTGCTCTCATCGATCCTTTCCTCGCCAGCCTGAGGAGTCCTTTCTTCTTCAGGATGAAACTGCCTCCGATGAAGATGCTGGAGCTGATGGCCAATCCCAGACCGATGTAAAAATCATACTTCCCTCTGTCCTGACCCATAGTGAGGCTGGATGTGTTGGTGTGATATGTCACATTTACGATCAAACAATGCAGATGCTGACCAAAAGTACAGCTCTGGCCAGCCCAGGCACCTGAACACAACAAGAGCAGACAAGAAAACGTGTATTAAGTCCTGAGAAGGAAAACAGTAGAAAAAGTGAGGCTTTAAAAACATTTAAATAATGACAGCAATGTCCTACCGTCTCCACAGGTGATATTACAATCTGACAAACCATCATTTGACGTAAAGGATGAATCCAACATAGTTACAGCACATTTAAAAGCACCTAGTTACACTGCCGGCTGGTCCCATACAAACACAAAAGTGACTACTGAGTAGCTATCCGGCTGTTTGACTGTTTTGCATAATGAGCTTTGTATTACTCCGCTGCTATGTCAACGTTCTTGAATAAAGACACAAGAATTTAGGAGGTGTCACGCCACTGAGGTTGATCACCTGGGCACGCTAGGTGCAGCTCGTTAACATGCTATCGTCGTGCACTTTACCCGTCTGTTAATAATAACCTAACTTTTACAGGTCGCTATACTATCTTCAGAGAAGAGAGCGCCGTAAGGGAGCCACATTGTTACATCTTGACTATTTTAAGAGCATGTAAATTTTAGTATATTTCCTTGTTAGCCGCGTTAGCTCAAATTAGCTCAACGGCTAACGCAACGGCTAACGAAATCAGTTAGCGTTAGCCGAGAATCTGAGTATCAGTTGTTTGTTTTGTTTGGTGTGTCACGATGAGAGACGGCGTTAAATACCTGTCCAAAGGTGACCGGTTTCCCCGACAAGAAGAACGCTGAAGCAGCTATAGGTTAGCTAACAGCTAGCCTACTTCCTTGCTCTGTGGCTAACCATCTCATAGTTGTCCGTCCACATTCAACCAGCACCGACACCGCTTGACGACTGCCGCACTCAGGCTCTTCTTCTGCTCCTCACCGGAGATGTGACCAATGAACTGTGTGCCCTCCGCAGGCTAAAGTCCAGCACCACAGAGATAATCAGTGTCATGCATGGTTATGATAATAAAATAATATACCGGGGCTGGGTAATCAGTCAGCACTCAACAGCATGTACTGTGACATTTTTATGAGTTGTTATGCACTTTAAATCGTAAAAAAACCAAACAAACACACAAACTACATTGAGTGATGAGATTTGGAAATTCTTGTTTATTTAAAACCATATTTTTATGATAATGTGAAAAAAATTAAATTGACTTTATTTCAGGATAATGACAGTGTTATTCACCATTTTTTATAGCAAATTATTTACATGAAAAGTTATTCTAATCTGATTTCTATAATTCAAATTATTATAAATAATTGATTAGTTTAATACTTTCCGGAAAAAAACTGTGTACTTTAGACCACTAAACAGAAATGGTATAAGGAAAGAGAGTTCCAAAATATTTTACAGGTGATAGTGACATCTAATTTTAACTATTTCTCATACCTATTTAGACTTTGTCCTGTGTAAACAAAACTTTATTAACATCCAAGATAACCAAGGTGTCAGAGTTTGTAATAATGGACCCTACAGTACAACGAAGCCTTTGCAAAGCCAACACAAAGCTATAATATATATGAATATAATCCATAATCAAGATGTTTTAATGACTAATAAACATGTATAACATGTAGCTACAACACATCATGGCATAATAGCTGGTAGCCACAGAATAATCAGCCTTTCAAATACCTTGATCAGACAAAACATTCAGTCGTTGTTGATACTAAACTTATATACCACTCCAACACTAAAGAGACTGCTTCTGAAATTACACTGAATAATTCAGAGGCACACTGAATAAGTGTAAGTGATTCTACACGGATGCAGTCTAGCATTGGGAAAACATTTACATGGAAATTAAAACCTTGAGGGAAAAACACTAGAATTACTTTTTCTTTCGATTTAACCAATTACCTCTGTTCCATAAGTCTTGTACGTCTCTGTTTCCCAGACAATATTTCAGTGTGACAATTGCATTTGTGAGTATTTATGACAATAAAGAAGGACCAATTGTTATTACATAGTAACCAACAACTTTTCCATAAGAAACTTAAGTTAAATGTTAAGAGAACATAGTTATAAATAAATTTTAGCTTTGGTCATTCAAACTTGTATGTGCAGGACATAACAAGCATCAACCCTGTGTTATTAAAATTGAGAATGGCACAAAGGTCATGTTCACATGAAGGCATCTAAATCAGTCTGTCTTCTTCTTCCAAGTAATTAAGGCCTCTTGGGAAATGCGGAGTAAAACAACGCCGACGCACACTGTTGCCAGACCACAAAGCAAGGCGAGGCTGTCAGTTATGGTTAGTGCAGTCCACTCCTTAAAGAGAAGAGCAGATGCAAGAATGACAGTGGATGTAAATGTCACATAGTATATGGCCTCAAATATGTTGGAGCTGAAATGCTCCAAGGCCTTGTTAATGAAGAAGAACTGTATGAGAATGCTGACAGCCAGCGTCCCCAGCAAGATCAGGAAGACAGCAAAAGCTCTGCTCCTCGAGGGCCCTTCCCCAAAGACGTCCGGTGCAACCAGGCCGAGTCCTTTGCTGCTTGGAACGGTGAAGCTTCCCAAGAGGGAACATATGGCAACGTACACCATGATGTTTGATGAGCCATGAGCTGGAGCAATCCACACGATCAGTGTGACCAGCAGCAGAACCACCAGAAGGGCATAAAGTACAAACACTGCAGGATGAGAAATGATATTTAAGTCCTTTATATTCTATATGTTGAGTAGAAATAATACATATTCTTGCATATTGACTTATTATGAGCACTTGTGTGTGCATCATCTTTAAACATCCATGAGAATGTATTTATCCGTTGCTAACAAATTTGACTTTGTCACCTGGGTCTAATAGTCTCTCCTCGAATTCCAGTCTCGATGTTATAGCCTCTGTTTTAGGAACATGAATGATGAGCACAACAGAGCCACAGCAACATAATACACAGCCAAGCTTTCCCAGGATATTTAAATGCTCCTCCAGGACCCAAGAAGCCAGCACAGCCCTGCATCCCACAAAAACAACATCTTGTTGCAAGACATGCAAAGGAATTCATAACTGTTACAGCGTTATTTTGTGTAATAGCTAAATCATGACTCTGCACCTTTGTGACTGTTGAACGTAAAATAACACATTGACACAATGTAATGCAAGCATTTCATTGAATAAGAATCCAATTCTCTCTGGAACTTACCCAAATAACACTCCCAGCGCCCCAAGTGGGGTCACTGTCACAGCAGGGGCCACATTGTACGCCAGGAAATTGCCAATTTGTCCAACAACCACTAATAAGATTAACAACGAGATGCATCAAATCACAAACAAGAACGGACACATATGTACACATGTACATAAGTTAAAATGTGATTTTTAGCATTCGTTGAACTGTGCATCCATTGCCCATAGATGGCGTTATACTCACTGGCCAGTGTGCCAGTCCACCACACTGCATCTGCAAGGTACGAGCCTCCTGCAAAAAATACAAAAGTTTAATCTGATTGACACATCTTAATGAATTAATCTAATGCTTCCCCACTTCTGCTAATGTCAATAATGCTAACGATGCTACCTCTGTCGCGAGAGCGTAATATTCCCTTTTTTTGAAGCACAAATGTCGACCCATTAATAAAACTTGATACTACTGCTATTACTATTCCAGCCACTGGCAACGAAGCGCCATCTGGCTTTGACTCAACAGTCATTTCTATGGTTGTTGGTATGAAGTTTAGCTTAACTGGCAGAAAGAAAGAGGTTCCCTCGCCATAGTTTGAATGCGGAAGTGAGACCGTGCGCATGCGCGGTTTCCAGAGCAGCCAGAAGCTCCAGCTTTGCTCTCACTGCACTTTACCAAATTATATACCGGTAGCTAATTTTCACTCCGAACGGCTGATGACAGGGCAATGACTCTCTAATTTCCCCCACATTGCAGTAAAATACCATTTATGTCCATATTGTCTTTGCAATTTCACACAGTTAAAAACTCCTAGATTGTCAATTTGAAGTTCATTTTAAATAGATCAAATCTAGGCAGTGCCGCAAATTTCGAAGAGAATAGGGGCACTTTCCACCGAAATATATAAACTGCGTGATTAAATCCCGTATTACCTAAAAAACCACACAAAGTTAACAACGAATAAGCATTAGTTAGAATCCAGACTGAAACGAACTGTCAAGCATCACTCTCAGATCTCTTAAATCATTATGTGCTTGTTATTGGAGTAGAGCAGGACAGAAAATGATCAAACAAAGATGTGTTTGCTTTCTGTCTTTTGTGAAGGAGCAGGGCCTATATTGTATAATGTCATAGCTAAACAAAACCTAAACTTTCCAAATTAAACCAGAGAGGAGAGGACAATTTGTTCCTTAGTTATTATAACAGCTTAGCTCACAAATGTCAAAGTTGAACAGCTCAATTTTACAATAACATTCAACTCAAAACATATTGATTCAAACAGACTTAAGTATGAAAATGGTTTTTAAAAGCAAGTGGTATCAAATAAATATTTTTTAAAAAACTGTTATTAATCAACAAATAAAATGTGTATGTATATATATATATATATATATCTGACGCTAAATCAATCATCTGTAAACAAATACCTCTGCCATTTCCTTGAGACACACCGCCCCCTAACGGACAGTTTGCCCTCATTCTAGGCCAACCCCGCCCCTCATAAGTCCCGCCTCGACTCCTAAAGGAGCGCACCCTTTAAAACACTTGCTGCCACGGGCGGGCGGAGTAGAATCTGTTCTTATCAGATTAGCTCGCGTGCTAGCCCACCCACGTCCGCGGCCCGTTGTGGTACAGACCCATCGCACTGAATCTCCCAGTAACGGCTACGTAATGTGTTTCCATGCCTCGTGCCCCAGTCCACGACCTGTCAATCAAGTCCATTATGAACGTCTTGTTAATGCAGTAAAGCAGCTGAGGGGACGAGAATAGCCTGAGAAGAGACCGCAGGTAATACAGATATTTGTTGTCAAAATTGTCATGTTGCTTGTTGTGTTGCCGGTCTTGCCATGACGCTGCATCTCTTTCCGTTCAGTGTCATGACACGGAATCTTGTTCATCGTTGCCTAAATGATAACTGGATATAGCTTTAGCTAGCTAGTTGTGTTAGTATTAGCTGCCTAGCAAGCTAAAGAATTAGCCCTAGCCACCAAGCTAATGTGAGCATATTCTAGCTTCTAGGTGTTACGTTATGTGCATACTGATGCTGTGTCAGTGTGTTCCCTGCTTGCATATTGCCTGATATTATGTTTATAATGGCCACATTATAACCGGTTTATCAAGGTTAACAGAGACTCTGCCCTTGCTAGCATATGATGCTACGATACTCTCGATTTCCTCCCAATGTCTCATGTAACGTTAGAGTTATGGATACAACGCTGGCCTTAAATCTAGCGTTTTCAAAGAAGCCGATGGAAGATGTAACTGTAGTTTAATGTCACGGTAGTAATTTGTAGATTAAGTAAGAAAACTGCAGCCCGAATCACATCTATAATTAAAAAGGTTGACCCAGTGTGGATGAAGTGTATATGATGGCATAGCAATATTTAGATGTAACCTAGTTACTATTTAATACAGGTTGAGTGTTAAAGACCTGTCATTGAAATGGGAGTGATCCAGTCCTGTGTTTTGAAAACTGGCGTTTGTGTCTCCCGTTTGTTTACCTTTGGTTGATCATATAGGTTGGTTATGCACATTTTCGCTTCATGTGTTAATCGGTTTGATCTAAGTCTTCTTCTTAAAACAGGTTGTTGTTTTTGAACTGCAATTTTATTTGAGTCGAAGAAAATGGGCCTGGGAAAGAGCATACTGATGCTGGGCAAAAAGCTCTACCCCTATTGATTAGCAGACAGTAATAACTGACTCTCGCCCGACCTTTACTTTTTAAAATGTATTTTGTTGTAACACAGGCTTCCTCCTTCGTCTTCTTGCAGGTTGGCTGCGTTTGCAGCCAGGAGAGGAGAGGGGAAGATGCCTTCTCCATCTTTTACCCTCGATGCTCAGCTGAGATTTCATGACAAATGGCTGAAGATAGACTTACAGGTATGTGATTGTATGAGGGAGTAAATTATTACTTGATAGTATTTAAAATCTGCAAAGTTTCTCATTATTATTATTATTATTATTTTTAATCTCTGCTTCAGCTGAAACATTACATTTACCTCTGTTGGCTCAAAAATAGAACTATCTTGAATTAATCAATACATTTATTGATGATCTTGTTCACATGTATGCAGATTTCAGAACAGTAGTATTCCACCTCTGTTCTAAATAAAAAATTCTACCTACAAAGCCTTTATTTCACAAGATATCTCCATTGAAGGAAAAAAAGCAAAAGTCAGTTCAAATGCTCAAACAAGCATCTTATGAGGGACCAACTACAAAACCTCTAAACCTAATAAAAAACGTCTATCTTGTCAGTTTTTCAGACACATTTTTGTCTTTGATGCCAGAAAGTGAATACGAAGTACCCCAGATAGCATGAACACCCAAAAAATAACTTTGTAAACATGGTTTGAATTGAACAATAAGAACAGTTGAACAATAAGAAATACATTTATTTTAACAAGATGACCAACCTGATCCTTAAAAACATATCTACAATCATGGATCTTCAAGCTGTATCAAGCCCGTTGCACAGATGATAATTGTTTTTTCTTGTAATGTGAAAAAAGGTGTAACCTATAATATACAGTAAGTTGAAAAAGGGACACTGTTGTGAAAACAGAGTTCTGTTTATTGTAATTATGAGGTGTTTTATCAGTAAATGATGGATTTAATTTCTGGGCACAACATTTTTTATTTACTTTCTCATGCTACAAAATAAGCTTTAGCTTTGCAGCTGTTTTGCTGCTCTCACTTCACTGGGCTCATTTTGAATGTAAATGTAAAAACTGGTTTACACTACCAAATGAAGGCTCAAACTTGGATAGAGTGTCACGTTTTCCCATTGTTAAACTTCTCCCTGGTGCTGAAAACATTTTAAGTGTTATGTGTCTGGTTTGGTGTCATCTGTGAGCTACCATATTATTCACATACAAGAGATTAAGTCCTTCAAAACAAGAATTGGCCTTCTAGTTGTGAGTATTTCTTAGTCAGTTTAAGAAAGCAAGGGTGTGTAACAAGGGTATTATACAGGTTTAATAACAGGTGTGTGCTGTATTCGATCAGAACTTAAGGATAAAGCCTCTGTTTTCAATTTTTTGTTTGTCTTTGTTAGTTTTCATACATTGTTAATGAAAACTGCACAACAGATTTCATATCCTGAAACAGATTTCAGAGTTTGTTTTATGTTTGAAAAAATGTAGTTATGTTGTCTTATGTTTAAAAATCTAATGGTGAGCAAAGTATTGGCAAATAATTCACATGGCAATAGTTTAAAATGCACTGATGTAAAGATAAATCTCTTTTTTATGGCTTTGCACCAGGTGACATCCTCCGTCTGTCTGTCTGTCCCAGTCTTGTGAACATGATATCTCATTTGGCACTTACCTACTCTTGGACTCAGAGATGAAGTGATTAGATTTTGGTAGCTGAAGGTCAAAGATCACTGTTATCTCAAAAAGCACATTTTTGGTGATAACTCAAGATTTCATGTACTTATATTGATCAAATTTAACATAAACGTCTGATAGGATGAAATTACAAAAATATTACATTTTGTGTCCAAAAGGTCAAAGGTCACCTCCACTCTGACATCTTAATGTTCTGCACAAACACATTTCTGACTATTTTTCAACACCATAACTCAGGAACAGAAGGGAAAACTGTCGCCAATTTCATATTTGATCAGATCACCATATTTCATATTTGATCAGATATTGAATGGGTGACAGTGAACTCTGTGTCCACCTAGAAACTGGTAAGTTTTTTTGTGCTGCTGGGTTGAACATGTATGTGTAGCATCCATGTTTTAGATTTTGAAGCTTCTTTGCAACAACTTTGATATTTGAAGCATTGTAGTGCTCGAAGCTCTCAGTTTTGGTTACAATCAGCCTCAGGTGAATTTCATTGCACCATGTGATCAGTCCCTTGTACGCCTCTGTAAAATAGTCTGTAACTGAAGACACCATGTTTCTCACTAGAAAAAGCCTGTCTTTGATACACTTGATGAACTCACAAAACAAACTCAAAGATTTAAACACATGCAACATCAGAAATGATCTGTGCTGATTTTCTGTCCTTTTCTGTTTGTTTGTTTGTTTGTTTTTTACTTCCTTTGGCAGCGGGCATTCTCTCCAGAGGGACTGAGTGAGATGTGGAATGAAATGGTAAAAGATGAAGAAATAACATTCAATGGAGAAGAATCAGCTCACCCAGGTATGGAACTGCCTACAGCATTCATTTAACCTTTGTGTTTTTTGTTTCTGTTTATGATGACATGGAACATTTTTGCTCTTTGTCTAAGAATAATGAGATCCAGGGATGGAGGTTCAAAACTTTTACTTTTCTTATGGAATTGATTGTTAATATCAGAATTTCTTTAAATTATTTTAGAAGATTGCACTGACTGTTTTGGAACTCAGAAGAAGGATGAACCCAACGACAAAGAGAAGAAAGAGGAGGAAGAGACGTCAGCGTCTGTACATCACTCCATCATTGAGACCTGGGACTGGGGACGGCAGCCAGGTGAGAGGGCAACCTAAACAAGGTTAAAATGTGTCAGGCTACCAAGTAACCTACTTCTGAGATTATTCCCTGCCCCCCCTGTAGTGGGTCTTGTTATTTCACGCCTTTTAGGTTCCAAGTAGGGTAATTAATACCATGCTGACAGCACATGGTTTCACAACACCTAAATGTCGACTAGATATAATGATACTGGCCATTTCGACACATGGTCAGCCTTCCTGTTAATCAATTTTCATGTCTGTCAAAGCCCTGCTTATGTGTGCATGTTTTACTGGCACGTGAGGTGTGGAAACTCTGAAATGACAACTCGCAGTCTGAAGGTCTGAGGGGTTATTTTTACTCCTTGAAGTGATCTTGGTAGGCGTTTTGATGTGGCCCAGCACGGGGGGTAGCATCTCTCACCCCAGTTATGTTTACAGGCGAGACTGGGTGGGACGGTGTTGTGTTGGTGGGAGATAAGCTTTGTAGCCACATGGCTGCTTCTTTTTATTTTTTCTCTTTTTTTTTTTATCGATGGGGCAGAAAATCCCACCGGTCTGGTTGTGCAGTGAGAGTAACTGTATCGCTACATGGACGGGTGCTCTGTCATTGATGCTTAAAGTTCAAACAGCATACTTCCTGCTTTTCCATTGAGCGCTCAGATATCTGGAACATGTTGATCTCAGCAGTTAAAGCCCAGACCCAACCTTTTGTTTGCAAACCCGAATGGTACAGAATGGGGTATATAACAGATTTGCTCTCAATCTTAGTCGTGGATGTGGTTATCCTCTTGTCTCCTTGGTAGATCTTTTGTAAGGTGTTAATAAACTCATGAATTTGGTAGCTCTCTAGTACAAGTTGCTTTTTAGTCACGTGTTATGAATAATAGATAGAGACTTTGTCTGACTGTGATACATATCTGTCCTGACAGCCGAGCACAGCTGACTGTAGTGTGGCTCATACAACCTCAGGCCAGTCTGGCTTACATAAAGCTTAAGTGGATTGCAGACCTGCTATTTTGGCCCATCTCGTCTTCCCTGCAACGCTGCTGTAGAGGCACATCATAAAGCATTTTCTCTGAAAGTGTATCAGAACAAAGAACTGATTGTGATAAAGGCCAGTGGGGAAAATATTGAATATGATCAATGTTCTTTTTTTCATTTAGAAAAAGTCAAGACAGCATGCCGTAAGCTGAAATGTCATGAGACAAATTCTTGAAACTGAGAGAAACACACTTCTCTTAGTTTATTGAGGAAGTAATGATAAATTATTGTCTTACGTCAATTATTTCAATGTACCGGCTTTAGTTGAATATGTAATTTATTATTTGTTATCTACTTAAATTGGTTAAGAAAAAGAAATATAGAATCTTAAATACACATTCTAAACATAATATTCATCCTAAATTATTTAAAGGCAGCTGTATGTTTAGAAAATAACAATGGAAAATGGACTTAAAGTTGCATAGATCGTCTCTTGATACAAGGAATAGCAGTCAGCTAACTAACACAACTTTAAGCTGTACAGCAGATAAATGCCATAATGTTGAGAATAATTATGCTCTTGTTGGCCTTTCCTTGTGTGTGTAGATGAGACCGAGTTGAAGGACTGTCTCATGGTCCTGGTTGACGACCAGCAGAAGCTTTCGGCTCAGATGGCCAAAAGCACCCTGTCAGCCCAGCGTCTACGCCAGCGCCTCGTCATCCTGGAGCGCTACCTCATCTCTCTGAGCCACAGCATGATGGAGGAAAAGTACAAGGTCCGCTGGAAAACACCCCCCAGCCCACCACTGCCTGCTGCTGACAATAAGAGGTAACAGTGGTTAAAAGCCAACTAAATAGAGCGGTTTCTTCCTGGTATGTTCTTTCATGTACCCGACTTGCAGGATTTTCATGCTTGTATTAGTTAAATCCTACAGCTTGGTCTGCACATGTACTCTTTCTTCTCCCTATGAAGGCCTCTTAAGCACATACATCAAAGCATCTTTTTTTAATCCCTGTATATTTTGCTCTGTTTTTCAGCCCTCGTCCAGCCAGTAAAGGTGTGGAAGGTTTGGCCAGAGTTGGCTCCAGGGCAGCTCTCTCCTTTGCCTTTGCTTTCCTGCGGCGAGCCTGGAGGTCAGGTGAGAATGTCCTGAGATACTGACAGTGAAGATGTTTGTGGCCAACATGTGGTGGTGATGATAGCTGCTGTCATGGTAATGGATCTTCGCCAACAGCTGTAAATGAATGTGCACAATGTTACAAGCTGCTCACAGTAAACAACTCAACATGTTTCTCAATGCTATGTTTTTAGCATTAGCTCGTGCTGTTTCTCGGATGAAGGATTGCAGGAGTTGTTGACCTGGTGACATTGCTGCTGTTGTTGGATAGTAATGCAGGCCAAACTAACATGAAAAATTTTAGGTTTATGAAGCTTTAAATCTACATGCATTAATAGTACCATTACAATAGAAATGTTCCTATTATAGGCAGATAAATTAGGTTAATTCAACCATCCATCACTGTCACAGAGCAGTGTTTTTATTTTAGGCAGTGTGTTTATGAATATGATAAGCTGTGATATTAAAATTCAGTCCCCTTCCTGTGTTGGCTGACTTTGACCTCGTTTGATTGTATACGCTTAATAAACATATATCACAATGGTGTCAGTAACACAGTTTGATTACATCTAATAATGATTAACTTAGACTGTGTTTGTTAGCTTGAGGAGTAGAGATGCTGTTTTTTGTTACATGCACTGCTGATATGAGGTTTAGAGCTGCCTGTCCACAGGGACTGGGTGGGAACAAAGAGCCGGGCCTCCTCTCTGTAGCCTTCCTGTAACATGAGCAGCACACACACACACACACACACTCACAAAAACAGTTAAGCCTCTCATCCTCAGCCTATCTGTATTCCTGGAATACTCTGTAAGAATAACAGAAGTGTAACAGGAGCCTTTGTACATATTGTGCCGTTCTTGAACCTAACTGTTCTAAAGTTACGAATTCGCAGTGAGGGATCATTGCTGCTTTGCCTCTGAGCCGTCAAAGGAGGTAGTTAGCGGGAGACTTAAAAACAGCTAGCGGCTGTCAGTAGCTAACTAAAAGAAGAAGAAAAGCAACAGAAAATGTCTGCAAAGTAGGGGATCAAACACCCTATTACACAGACAGTAAATTATTCTTATTCTCACATTATGCCATTATTATTGTCTAGCGCTGCCCAACATCTATGTTATACGTAACACTGAACCTTGATGCTGTTGTTTTACAACTCAGGCCCAACATGCTTCTTAATGTTCAATAACACAGTCATGCTCTCAAGAGTCACACACTGGGTCAACAATAGGCTGAGGACTTTTGGTTTGGTGAAAAAAACAAAACCAGTGTAAATAAGGAACTTTGTTGCAGCAGTATTGCGACATCTCTGTGCAAAAATTCCTGGATAATTTAGAACTTTTTGGATTTTTCAGGTCCTTTAAGTGCCAGACTAATGTCCATTTGATGTGATTGGTCACTAATTGCTTGTTTATAGCATCTTAAAATCAAGAAGTGATGTATAAATTGGTCTTATTTCCTTTTTGCGGAATGCCATCGAATGAGGAAATTTGTTTTAGATCAGATCTGTAATCTGTGTGTTACATACTTATATGCATCAATGGCATTTTAGTTCCAGATTTAAGAAAACACTTGAATTTTTTGGAAGCTAAATCCTTCAAAAGCTTATTTTGCCCTCATGCTGGGCTTGTCAGATTGTATATTTTATATCTTTGGAGACCTTCTGTTCAGTGTGTTGTGTAGCCGTATATAAAACAGAAGAGGTTTGTGTTTTTCAGGAGATGATGCAGATCTGTGCAGTGAACTCCTGCAAGAGTCTCTGGATGCCCTGCGTGCCCTGCCAGAGGCCACGCTGTTTGATGAAGGAACTGTGTCATCAGTGTGGCTTGAAGTTGTTGAGAGGGCCACCAAGTTCCTCAGGTGTGTTTTTTACTGATCTGTCACTAATTCTCTATATTGTAAGGAATGCTGGACAATCCTTTTTTAATTCACATGTTTTGTCTCTTTGGAAACAGTGACGTACATGGAAGTGCCAGCACCAAAGGCAACATTCCTCTTCAGGACCAGCACCTGGCCCTGGCCATCCTGCTGGAGCTGGCTGTGCAGAGGGGCACTCTCAGGTAACTAGATACCTTTAATACCTGATTTGCCTGTGCTGATATCCTCCTGCAGTGGAAATACGCTGGCACGTCATAACTCTGTTCATCTTTTGTCGCGGTGTGTTTCCAGTCAGCTGCTGTCTGCTGTTCTGCTGCTGCTGCGTCTGTGGGAAAGTGGCACTAGAGAGATGGACAACGAACGCTCCACCCAGGGAACCAGCGCCCCTCTGCTGCCCCTCCTGCAGCGCTTTCAGAACATACACAGCAGCAAGGAGGAGCCTGTTCCTGAAGAGGAAGCAGAGGTGAACATTTCCTCTCACTTTTCAGTTCACATTACCTGAAGGTGGAGTGAAAAGAGAATGAGAAAATCTGAATCACATGCTGGTCTTGTGTTTTATGGCTTGTCACCTGTCCCAAAATGCACCTGTTGTCCTGTTTGTGGTTTTTGATTCAAGCTACTAAGCACTTAGTGGTTTATCGGTGTGATTTCCAGATTCTTACAGCCCCCCTGAGTCCAAACGAGAGTTTTCTACGTTACCTGACTCTGCCTCAGGATAATGACCTGGCCATTGACCTTCGGCAGACAGCTGTGGTGATCATGGCTCACCTGGACCGCTTGGCTTCTCCCTGCAGCCCTCCACACTGCAACTCCCCATCATCACACAAGGTGACGACTCTTTTTTTAACAACTCGAAATGTTTGAATCTTTAGTTCTCTTGTTTTTGAGATTAGTGATGCTGCTCTATCCTTTTGTTATTGCTTGAATTTTGTTCTTCTTTGTTTGTCTTGGTGCTATATATATCTTGGCTTTTTACTCTGTGTGCTGTCTCAATCCCCCCTGTAGAAAAACTGGAACAGCAGTTATTGAAATATAGTGCATACAGTTCTCATGTCAACCTTTTACATTTGATTATAGTCAGTTATTTCTGCCAAAGGAGAAATAAGAGCAGCAACAGTGTCAGACAATCAGCATGTGACTGACTTTGTCTCCCTCCATGTCTCATGTTTTTTCCAGGGAACTTTGCAGGAGGTGATTGCTTGGGGCTTGTTGGGCTGGAAGCTTTATGCCAATGTGAATGGGCCCATTCAGTGTAAAGCCCTGTCGAGCCTTGGAGTCACACAGATTGTATGTTCAGAGAAGGGCTTTCTCATCCTGTCCAGCAGTGGAACCGTTTACACCCAAAACTACAAGAGCACAACCCTGGTCAGTTCTGTTGCATGTGTTTCCCTCTTTAATAAACTAGCTTAATTCTCAAAAAAATGAAAAGTAAGGCAATTTGTTTATTTTATTTGAAGTAGTCTGTGTTTACTAAGTCGCTCAGTTGTTTTGTTGCAGGCTCCGATGCTAATCCATGGTTTGAGCTCCAGAAAGATTGTGAAGCTTGCAGCTCATCCTGATGGGCAGCACTACTTGGCCCTGTCATCCAATGGGGAGGTGTTCTCATGGGGCTGCGGTGATGGAGGCCGCCTGGGACATGGAGACACTACGTAAGCAAATATAGAAATCCTTCCTGATATTTAAATTTTATAAGGGTCCTTCTGACTTTAACATTTCCGCCTTTTCATCTAATATAGCTAGAAGCTTTATGGAAAGTTAAGATTCAAGAAGTTCTGTGGTTGTGTCTTTCACAAATTATACAGTAAAACTGTAGATTCTGGAAGTTTGAGAATTCCACTTTCTGAAAAAAATGTTATCTAATTGAATTATTGAACAAAACAGATGCTCAAGTTATGCATTGCATTATAAACCAAAAATAGGTTGTTATTTTAATGTTTTATGCATTAACACCAAAGGCAGCTGCCAACGACTGCATTTCAAGCCTTAATGGAA
Source organism: Acanthurus leucopareius (assembly GCA_029814765.1). Lineage (NCBI taxonomy): Eukaryota > Metazoa > Chordata > Actinopteri > Acanthuriformes > Acanthuridae > Acanthurus > Acanthurus leucopareius. Next base: position 9,011,075 of record JAQMCX010000046.1, read on the forward strand.
AATATCATACACTTGCAATTCCTTAATAAAAAAGTTAAGACATTTCTTGAGACTGAAATTATTACTTTTCAAATTAATTCGAAAAAAACCCCAAAAAGCCTCCTGTATCTTTCATAGTGCCATTAGTGCGCTAACTCTCCTTTTTCTCTTTATTTCAGGTATCTAGAGGAGCCTACAATGATCGCATCCTTCAATGGGAAACAGGCTGGGAAGCATGTGGTGCACATTGCTTGTGGCAGCACATACAGCGCTGCGATTACTGTTGACGGTGAGCTCTATACATGGGGAAGAGGAAACTACGGTCGACTGGGCCACGGTAAGCTCCATCTGCATTCAGTGTAGATGTGGATTCAGACTCACCTTGAATAAAAACATCTTGGTGTGTTTTTTTTGCTAAGAGTTGTTATCTGTCTGTCTGTGTTTATAGGCTCCAGTGAGGACCAGACCACACCCATGCTGGTGACGGCACTGAAGGGACTGAAGGTGATGGATGTGGCATGTGGGAGTGGTGATGCTCAAACACTCGCTGTGACAGAGAATGGTAAGAACCTTTTTGACTTGTCTTCAAATATAGTTTCCATCGTAATTAAAGCAGAAGTATTTTAATTTATCACCACTTTGTGTTTCCACAGGTCAGGTTTGGTCCTGGGGGGATGGAGATTATGGTAAACTGGGCCGAGGAGGCAGCGATGGCTGCAAGACTCCCAAACTTGTTGAAAAGCTGCAGGACCTGGACATAGTGAAGGTGTGCTGCGGCAGCCAGTTTTCAGTGGCTCTCACCAAAGATGGCCAAGTGTACACCTGGGGGAAGGGAGACAACCAGCGCCTCGGTCACGGCACAGATGAGCATGTTCGCTACCCCAAGCTGCTCGACAGTCTGCAGGGTGAGTCGACTGTGATCTGTTACATCTCTGTTAACCTTCAGAAGCTTTTAGAATACAGAGGGTGAACTTTGCCTGGTATGTTTGTAATCAGGGAAGAAAGTTGTGGACATTGCTGTGGGATCCACTCACTGCCTGGCCCTCACTGATGATGGAGAGGTGCACAGCTGGGGCAGCAATGACAAGCTACAACACTTTGATACACTCTTTTCTAACAAGAAGCAGCCGAAGGCGCTCCCAGGCCTCAACTCCAAACACATTGTGGGAATCTCCTGTGGTCCAGGACAGGTAACACATATCTGTCATTGATGGTTTTTATATGTTTTATAATGATAAACCCAAAACATGTGCACTTAGTGTTTGTTTGTTTGTTTTCAGAGCTTCGCGTGGTCCTCGTGCTCAGAGTGGTCTGTCGGGCAGCGTGTTCCTTTTGTGGTGGACGTTTGCCCGATGACCTTTGAGCAGCTGGACCTGCTCCTGCGACAGGTCAGCGAGGGGATGGACGGCAGTTCAGACTGGCCTCCCCCACAGGAGAAGGAGTGCATGGTGGTTGCCACCCTCAACCTGCTCCGACTGCAGGTAGGTAACAGTCTGTCAGCAGCCAGTGTTTTATTGAAGCAATGTCTTTTTTGTTTTGTTTTGTTTTGTTTCTTTAAATTCTTGACAGCAGTGAAATTTGGCATCTTATCACTTCTCTCATGTCTAGTTTATCCCAAACATGATTTTGCCAAATAATTTCAAACATTATAAAAGTAAACATGTCAGACTTCTGATCTTAAATATCTTTAAAACCTCCTTCTCCAGCTTCATGCAGCCATCAGTAATCAGATGGATCCAGAAGAGCTTGGACTGGGTCTTGGCAGCGTGCTGCTTAACAACCTCAAACAAACAGTGGTGGTGCTCGCTAGCAATGCTGGGGTGCTCAGCACTGTGCAGGCAGCTGCCCAAGCAGTTCTCCAAAGCGGCTGGTCAGTGCTGCTGCCCACTGCTGAGGAGAGGGCGAGGGCATTATCCTCACTTCTGCCTAATGCCGGTGAGTGCAAATCAAAACATGTGCTCACACTGATTAAACACAGTAATGGACACTTAATAGTCCATTGCTTAGTTATTAAGTGAAAAAATGGATGGGACTGGAGACACTGAGGCTTAATTTTGTTCTCCAGCATCCGGAAATGAAATGAGTGTGAGCCCTGGACGTCGCTTCATGATCGACCTGTTGGTCAGCAGTTTGATGGCTGATGGAGGGTTGGAATCTGCACTGAATGCAGCCATCACCGCTGAGATTCAGGTCAGTGTGTTAAATGCATGAGTCATCAATTGTCTCTCTTTTCTCACATAATGTATTCAGCTTCATTCATTAAATTCCCTATCATTTGTCTACCTTAAGCTCCTGGCCATTGAGCAAATGTATTACTTTGGCTGTAATAAATGTAAATTAAGTTTTTTGACGAGCCAAGTGTACTATTGAAATCCTTAAACTAATACATAATATTAGACAGTAATGATTTAAATCTCCTGCATCCACTTCTCTTAAGTCCTGAGATAACCCTCTCAGCGGATACAGGAGTAAAACTCTGTAATTTGTTTTTTATGGCAGGATATTGAAGCCAAGAAGGAGGCTCAGAAAGAGAAGGAGATTGATGAGCAGGAGGCCAATGCTTCCACCATGCACCGCTGTCGCACCATGCTGGACAAAGACCTCATTAACACAGGCATCTATGAGTCTGCGGGCAAGCAAAGCCTGCCTCTGGTGCAGCTTGTGCAGCAGCTGCTGAGGTACCTGCTCTTCACCTAATTATGCAACATCTAATCCAATGAAACCCTGCTGTCTGTTAACAGATGTACTTATCTGATTTCTGCAGGAACATCGCTTCCCAGACCATCGCAAGGTTGAAGGATGTTGCTCGACGCATCTCCAACTACTTAGAGGCGGAGCATGTCAGCAAGGAGCGATCTGCATCTCTGGACCTGCTGCTGCGTTTCCAGAGGCTGCTGGTCAGCAAGCTTTACCTGGGCGTCAACGGCACAGAGAATGTCAACGGATACAGTAAGTCAAGTATTTCAGGCCAAATGTTGTTCTCTAGAGCTCTCTATAGAGAACAACATTTGTTGTTTCACCCAGAAGAGTAACTTGCTATCAAGTGTGAAAATGAGCTGTACATGGTCAGTGTTTTATCTCTGTTGTGTTTGCAGATCCTGAGCTTCTGGGTGTTGGTTCCCTGTTGAAAAAGTACATTGCCCTCCTCTGCACTCACATCGGTGACATCCTCCCAGTGGCAACAAGTATTGCTTCAACCGGTCGCCGCCACTTTGCAGAAGTTTCTCGTGTTATTGAAGGAGATCTAACAGGTAATCCCTCTCCCATCGTGCAGAAAATGAACTGCATACATATCTTCAAGGAACTTGTATAAAGGTTATGGATGCGTTGTTGTTTTTTCCGACAGGAGTGCTGCTGCCTGAGTTGGTGGTGTCCATTGTCCTCCTCCTCACCATTGATGCAGGTCTTATGCAGGAGACTGGTTCTATCCCACTCCTGGCTGGACTCCTGGAGCACCTCGACCGTTTTAACCACCTGGCTCCTGGACATGAGAGGGACGATAATGAGGATCTGGCCTGGCCAGGCATTATGGGTATGACACCAGTTGTGTCGTACAATGTCACTGATGAGAAATTATTCTAATCCTAATCCTTTAGGTGAAGATTAGAAGCTGCTCACTGCATTGTGGTTTGGAATGTAACTAGCTTTATTTTTCTCCTGTGGCAGGATCTTTCTTCACAGGGCAAAGTTCCAAGAACAATGAGGAGGTTTCCCTCATTCGCAAGGCCGACCTGGAGAACCACAACAAAGACGGCGGTTTCTGGACAGTCATTGACGGAAAGGTCTATGACATCAAGGACTTTCAGGCTCAGTCTCAGTCGCTAACAGGAAACAGTATCCTGGGTAAAGTTAAAAGTATTTTTTGAATGAGATATAACACAATAAGTCAGAATAAATTTAATATTTTTCATTTTTAAAATTCTTCAGTCACTTCAGAAAGTGGGAGAGTCTGCTGACTAATGCCAAATCTCCCTGCATTTTACATTTTTTTTATTTTTTCCTCTTACAGCCCAGTTTGCAGGAGAGGACCCGGTTGTTGCACTGGAAGCTGCTCTGCAGTTTGAGGACACCAGGGAGTCAATGCAGGCCTTCTGTGTTGGCCAGTACATGGAGGTACCAACTATCCAAACACACATTTTTTAAATAATTTATCTTCATAATTGGTTCCACTCTTAAATGTTAATTATTTTATCATCTGCAGCCCAACCAGGAGACGGTCACCACTCCAGACCTCAGCAGTCTCTCCTCCCCACTTATTGACACAGAGAGGAATCTGGGGCTGCTGCTGGGTCTCCATGCCTCTTACCTGGCCAAGAGCACCCCCCTGTCCCCCATGGAGATCGAATGTGCCAGTGAGTTTAATTATTTCACAGTCCAAAAGAAGGCCAGATCTTTCCCTGAACTCTGCATTTTAATTGGTTTGAATTCTTTCTTTCTTGCACAGAATGGCTCCAGTCCTCCATATTCTCTGGGGGCCTTCAGACCAGTCAGATCCACTATAACTACAATGAGGAGAAGGATGAAGACCACTGCAGCTCTCTGGGTACAACCACTCCAGACAAGGCCAAACTCTACTCCCGCAGAATTACCCTCAGCGACCACGCACAGCCTTTCCTGCAGGCCATTGCTGACAACAACACTCAGGACCACACTGTGAAGGTACAGACACGACACTGAAGACTCAAGACCAAACAGTGTAGCTGCACAGTCGCCATGAAGCTGAAAGATGCAGGCATGTTTTCATGTTCTGTCTTTGTTTTCACACTATAGGACTTCCTCTGCCAAATAGAGCGTTGCTGTAAGCAGTACCATCTTATTACACCCATCACCTTCCCTCCGGAGCACCCTGTGGAGGAAGTGGGCCGCCTGCTGCTCTGCTGCCTGCTCAAACATCAGGACCTCGGTAACCTAGCAACTGGTCTCAGACAGGCTGTTTGACGAGGAATTAAAAGCTAATTTTGGCTCACTTTGTTACTGAAATGGGCCTCTCGTTGTCATCAGTTACATAAAGATGCATTGAAATCTTTCCTCTCTGCACTTCCACAATCTTCAGCACTTTTCTTGACACCTCTTTATATCTGAAATGATTTGCATTTGTGCAGCAGCTCAGTGTAAAATCTCCTCCTGTTGCAGGTCACATTGCTCTTTCACTTGTCAGTCAATGTGCCTTGGGGGTGGACCAAGGAAAACAGAGGTCCCTCCCTAAATCTGTGATTGACGTATGCCGGATGGTCTACCAGGCGAAGTGTTCTTTAATTAAGGTATGACTGCTGCTGGGAACTTGAGGACAATAATAGAAAACAACAGTTTGTATTGATTTCTTTTTGATACAAAGGAGAAACTTGGAAAAATGGGGCTTTTAATGACATATTTGTTCTTTTAGACCCATCAGGAACAAGGTCGCTCTTACAAAGAGGTCTGTGCTCCTGTCATCGAGCGTCTGCGCTTCCTGTTTAATGAGCTGCGTCCAGCTGTAAGCAACGACCTGTCTATAGTATCAAAACTGAAGCTGTTGAGCTCTCAGCCTCGCTGGAGGAGGATCACCCAGAAACTCATCAGGGACCGCAGGAAAAAAAGAGGTGGGCCCTTCAAAACTCACCACACAGTGAAAATGCTTTATTTTCATATCACTCAATCTTTTCTTTATGTACATCTGATCTGTTTTTTCAGTGCCTAAGAAGTCAGAGTCAGCTGACATTGAAGAGCCAAAGCTGGAGAATGAAGGGACCAATGAAGAGGAACTTAATGTCCACATCAGCCCCACATCTGGAGACAGGAAATCCCCCACTAGCAGAGCATCCAAGGTAGTTTAATGGGGCTGAATTATTAGAGTATTTTATCAGAAAAAAAATGCCACAAACAACACAGTGGTGGCTGTTGTGCGGTTTCAAATTCTTGTATTGTTTTCATACTTCACAGCAGGACAAGTGGCATCCACTTCTGAACACCGTGGCCAATGTCCAGAAGTACCGGTGGCTGAAACACAGCGTCCAGGGTGTCTTTTCTCAGTCAAGCCTTATGGCCACCATAGTGGAGTTTGCACTAAAAGAGGAGCCGCTGGATGTGGAGAAGATGAGGAAGTGTCTTCTCAAACAGGTGACTGTAAACAGCAAATCATCACAGACTTCATAAGGGGTCATTGTAAAAAGTAGAAACACATAAAGGGAGAGCAGGAGATATTTGATTTTAAGTGTGAAGTAAAAGCATGACAGATGTGAACTGTTTGATTGTAGCTGGAGCGGGCTGAGGTCAGACTGGAGGGCATCGACACGATGCTAAAACTGGCCTCCAAAAGCTTCCTGCTGCCGTCTGTGCAATACGCAATGTTCTGTGGCTGGCAGAGGGTCATACCTGAAGGGACCAACATCGGGTAAGTCAACAGTTTTCGACTGATGGCAAAATAAGAAATTTCTCTGAATTTCTGGGAGTGAACTGATGAAGTATTTTTATGTATTAAAATTTGATTTATCAATGGACATCATTCAATAAGTTCATGTGATTTTGTGTGACTGCTAAAGCAGAAACTATTAAAAATGATGTAACAGTGTTTTGATGAGACCTTCTAAATGTTATTACTCTCTTTTTCAGAGAGCCCCTGTCTGACTGCCTGAAGGACGTGGATCTGATTCCTCCCTTCAACCGCATGCTTTTGGAGGTGACGTTCGGCAAGTTGTATTCCTGGGCCATCCATAATGTTCGCAACATCCTGCTTGAGGCCAGCTCCCGCTTTAAAGAGCTAGGTGAGTTTGGCTGCCTTATCTCAGACAACTAAACCACTTCTGCCTGAGGTGTAATATAATTTTTGTGCCTGGTGGTCAGTTTGTCCCATCCTCCTGAAAGTGATAATTTCTTTAAATTTGGCACAAACTTCCTTTTGAACTTAAGGACGAAACGATTAAATTTTGGAGGTCAAAGGAGACTGCAAACTCAATTAACGCTTTTTTTCGCCTTAGCTCAAGAAATCTCAGCTAACAGACAAAATATTTGGACAGATGACCAATAGAATTAAGAATTAAATGTTAAAGTGATGACATTTTATATCCAAAAGATCGAAGGTCAAAACCTTACTGTGACATGTTTATGTTCTGCAAAAGCTCTTTGTGGCCATTATTCAGCACCATAACTCATGAACAGGAGGGGAGGACTTAGGTGTCCAACTTAAAGCTGTTGTCATTGTATAACTCTTCTGTGTGTGTAAAGCATCCACACTTTGGATTTATAGATCTTTACAGCAGTGTCCACATTTGAAGCATTTCAGTTATTGTTCTAAGTGAGGACAACATGTTCCTTACTGGAAAAGTCTCTCCTTGTCACCAGGTGTGCAGCCTGTTCCCTTGCAGACCATCACCAACGAGAACCCAGCAGGACCAAGTCTCGGCACCATTCCACAAGCTCGCTTCCTTCTCTCCATGATACACATGCTGTCCCTGAAACATGGGTCCAACAGCCTCAGCCTCTTGCTAAATTCTGGCATTTTGGCCCTCACGCAGAGTATCCTCCGGCTCATAGGTGAGTACTGTCCGGTCAAAAACATGTAGAAGCAGGTAGGAACATCTGTATTTTTGGATGATGGTGTTTCACGTCTCTTCTGTTGTTGTATCACCAGGGCCGAGCACAGACAGCAGCGAGGAGGACCTGAGTTTATGTGCGCTGGGAGGCTCAGCCACAGTCCTGGAGGAGTCCAGAAAGGAGGCAGCCCCTGCCCCCCTACCTGCCTCAGGCCCTGAGCTGGCTGCCATGATGAAGATAGGCACCAGGGTTATGAGAGGAGTTGACTGGAAATGGGGAGATCAGGTACCTGAATTAGTTTTACTGTCACTTTGGTAGTTGATAGATCATTGCTTTGTATTTACTAACTAAAGTGGTAAAGAAAAACTTGTTTAGTGTTTGACCCTGTGCATGCTTTTTCCAGGATGGACCCCCACCAGGTCTGGGCCGGGTCATTGGGGAGTTGGGTGAGGATGGCTGGATCAGGGTCCAGTGGGATACAAGCAGCACCAACTCCTACAGGATGGGCAAAGAGGGTAAATACGACCTTAAACTGGCAGAGCCGCCACCAGCTGCTCAGCCTCCTACTGAGGACTCCGACACTGAGGACGACACAGGTCAGCTCACAGTGTTTCCCCTCTACAGTCCAGCACAGCTATAAGAAAAGTTTAGGATCTGAATTATAAAAATCTAACAACCTCCTCTTGTCTTTACAGAAGGTGAGCTGATAGAGAAGAGCAGCCACCCGACAGCCATGATGCTAATCAGCACAGTGAACCTGCTGAAGACTCTGTCTCTGTCAGCTGGGATCTACGCAGAGGTTTTGCAAACAGATGCTACACGAACCCTCTGTGGGCTGCTGAGGATGCTCGTGGAAAGTGGAACTAATGACAAGTCAGGTGGGGGTTTCCGTGTTAATCAAGAGCAAGTTATCTCTTTGCAAGTCAACTTATTGTGTGTTTTCATATTTTAAATGGATCCATCTTTGTTTCCAGGCTGTCACTCCCACAGGCTGGTTTCCAGGGAGCAGCACAGGAGTTGGTGCACACTGGGCTTCATACGCAGCATCGCTCTCATGCCCCAGATGTGCAGCACGCTCAGCACCTCTGCATGGATCAGCCTGCTCATCAGAATTGTTGAGGGACACCAGTCCTTCAATGCCATCACTCTACAGAGACAGGTCAGAAAAGTAACTACATGTGTCAGATGTGCTGCTCAGGTTCTTTAGAGAAATATGTTATGAGAAAGAACCTGAAAGCAGTGGACTTGCTTATTGTTGAAAAGCTTTTTTCCAAGTAATTTCTTAAGGTTTCAGGGCTGAAACCAACAGTAACTCATTGTCTTGTGCTTCCTGTGTGTTTTCAGATCCTGGCACTGCGTCTCCTGCAGGCAGTTTTGCCCTCATGGGACAAGACGGAGCGCTCTCAGGACATGAAGTTCCTGGTGGAGAAGTTGTTTAACTTCTTGGGAAGCCTGCTGAGCACCTGCTCCTCAGATCTGCCACTTCTCAGAGGTACGTCGCTAAATCACACAAGGACTCTTGGTGGAAATCTGCTGTTTGTGGGGGCATTTGTTTCTTTTTTTTAATATATTTTGAATTGCTTCTTCTTCTGCACAGAGGGTTCCCTGCGCAGGAGGAAGTCCCGCCCTCAGGCGTCTCTCACAGCCACTCACAGCAGCACACTGGCTGAGGAGATTGTTTCTGTCCTACGCACTCTGCACTCTCTTGGCCAGTGGAACAGCATGATAAATGATTACATCAACACACAGCTCAGCTCCATTGGAGATGTTATGGCAGGCTGCCAGTCTGAAACAGTAAGAATTTCTATAGTATAATGCAATAACCAATTATTATGTCTTTAAAATGTTAATTCACCATAGTGCTTTTATCAATACTTCATTTCTCACACAATGGTGATTTTAAATGTTTCCTCTCTTTATTTCAGTGTTTCCTGGAGGAATATTTTCCTGATTCGGAGGGTCCCAGAGTGGGCAGCCTGATGGCAGTGCTTGCAGTCATTGGAGGAATCGATGGGCGTCTCAGACTTGGAGGCCAAGTTATTCATGAGGAATACGGAGAAGGAACAGTCACTCGAATCACCCCGAAAGGACGCATCACCGTTCAGTTTCATGAGATGAGGACCTGCAGGGTTTGCTTACTCAGCCATCTCAAACCGGTATGGAAAGTTTGCACATTTATGTAATCAAGTTCATTATGCATTAAACTACTGGTTAACTTGTTGTTATTTTTCTCAGCTGCCTGCAGTCACCTTCACCGTGCAGAACCTGCCTTTCACTGAGCCCATGCTGGCAGTCTGGGCCCAGCTGGTCAGCCTGGCTGGAAGTAAACTGGAGAAACAACGCATGAAGAAGTCTCTTAGTCGAGGGCTCACAGGTGCTGAGAGACACAACAGAAATGCTACAGATTATAAAGCATCATGTAAAAATTTAAAAAATATAGACTGTATAAGATTAATATTTGGCAAAGAATCCTGAAGGTTTGTTGGTTATTTTTCTAACGATAAATGATGACTTTCTTATTTTAAAATTACCATGACTGAAGGTTTTAACCTGTGAGACTGAGGTCCAATAGATTTAATCAAACTCTTTGTGTTTCCAGCTGACCAGGTCGACATCCATTTGTTGCGGTGCCAGCAGCTGAGGCTGTATATCTTGAAGGCAGCACGGGCCCTGCTCTCCCATCAGGACAAACTCAGGCAGATCCTCTCCCAGCCAGCAGTGGTGGACATGGGACCCAACCCCAGCGGTAAGTAGGTTTTTAATAAATGAAAAAATATCTTTGAACTTGAAACTTATTTTTTGGCCTAATGAAGTGTAAAGACCCTCTAAACTTTCTGCTGCTTTGGGGAAACATCATGGCTCTCAGTAGAAGGACTGGGTTGAAATATGGTCATGATGAAATGTGTTTATAATACAGCACAACAGCCTCTGTGTGGTAGGCCAAACCTAGCTGTGTCTGATTAACCAGTCTGCTTATCTTGCACTCCAGTGAATGGTATGTGGGTGGATGTAAAAGACTGGACAGATATTCTTTTATTATCAGAGCTTTTTGATCTGTCCGCTCTGTTTTTTCAGCTTTTTTTATGCAACCTCTCCTCTTTGTGTTTTTTCTTTTTGCAGAGGATCCAGTGGTGTCGTCTCCTGATGTGGGGGATTTGTCCCCTGAGGGCCCTTTACCTCCACTGATCCTCCTGCAGCAGCTGCTGTCTGCTGCCACTCAGCCCTCCCCCATCAAGGCCATTTTTGACAGGCAAGAAATGGAGGTGAGTCGATAGTCTTTCCTTTAGTTACACTGGTTTTGAAGTAAGTGTCAGTGGTAATGTTGCATCCGTTAGAGCTGCTGTAACCCGTTTGACGGCAGTGTTTCCTGTGTTTGACTGTGCATGCAGGCTGCAGCTCTGGCTGTGTGTCAGTACCTGGCTGTGGAATCAGCCCACCCGTCTTCTCCTCTGTTCGAGGAGAGCAGCTCCAGTGAGGCCACCACGCCTGTCACCATACAACACGTACGACCTCCCAAACAGAAGAAACAGAAGACCTCCCCCGTCCCTCCATTACCCATAGTCCTCCAGCTCATGGAGATGGGTTTCCCACGGAAGAACATCGAGTTTGCCTTGAAGTCGCTCTCTGGAACAACAGGCAGTGCCTCTGGTGTCCCAGGTAAAGTTTCGTCAGACACAAACCTGAATTTATAAAAAGATATTGGAAAGCTCGCCTGTGTCATCATCACTGCAGACAAAACTCTGTACCTGTCACTACAGAAACTTGTCTGCTGTATGTGTGATATATTGTTTTGAGATCTGCTTTTTGAGAGTAATTGAGCTCATCCATCAGGTGTTGAGGCTCTGGTGGGCTGGCTGCTCGACCATCCAGACATCCACGTCACCGAGCTGTCAGATGCCGACACCGTGTCAGATGAATACTCGGACGAGGAGGTGCTGGAGGAGCTGGAGGAGGCTGAGCCGACATTCCCTGTGGTACTATACCTTTTCTTTTATTTCTATAGTGAATCCGCTCAATAATGAACTGAGTCGCCTTGCATTCAGTCTGCCAAAGTCTGACTGTATGACATGATTAATAATAGCTTTTAATGTGTGTAACATTAGCCTCCTGGTGCAGTGGTGACTGAGAGCCAGACATTTAAGAAGAGATCAGATTTCCAAAGCAACGACGATTATGCTGTGTATGTGAGAGAGAACATCCAGGTGAGAGCAGTGGCCTTTTTAAAGATTTTATAAAACTGCTTTGAGTGTATGACGGAAGTCTGATGGGTCTTTGACTTCTTTGCAGGTGGGGATGATGGTGAAGTGCTGCAGAACGTACGAGGAAGTGTATGATGGAGATGTCGGGAAGGTGATCAAGCTGGACAGAGATGGACTTCATGATTTGAATGTGCAGTGTGACTGGCAGCAGAAAGGAGGAACGTACTGGGTTCGCTACATCCACATCGAGCTGCTTGGTGAGCTTGTGTGACATGAATGTGATGAGAAGTGAGTATTTGTGGGAAAACCTTTGACAGGTGCTGAATCATTCTCTGCTTTTTTCTAGGGTTCCCACCTCAAAGTTCTCCCTCTCATATTAAGATCGGTGACAAAGTGAGGGTGAAGCCCACTGTCACCACGCCAAAGTACAAATGGGGCTCAGTCACTCACAGGAGTGTGGGGGTTGTGAAAGGTTAGTCATTGTCCAAAGTCTTTAAACTGAATGTCCTCTTTATATTTGATTCTGCAAATATCCAAAACTGAATCCAACTGTTGTCGATTGTTTGTTGTAGCTTTCAGTGCCAATGGAAAGGATGTGATAGTTGACTTCCCTCAGCAGTCCCACTGGACTGGTTTGTTGTCTGAAATGGAGCTGGTGCCCAGTGTTCACCCCGGCGTGAGGTATGAGTGTGTTTTAGGTTTCTATCACCTGAAATAACTATGTATCTTGATTTGTTGTTTAAGTAGCAACTTGTGTTGTCTGCAGGTGTGACGGCTGCCAGATGTTCCCGATAAACGGCGCCAGGTTTAAATGCAGAAACTGTGACGACTTCGACTTTTGTGAAAACTGCTTCAAGACCCGCAAACACAACACCAGACATTCCTTTGGCAGAATCAACGAGCCTGGTTAGTCACCGAGTATCTTATGAGTCTCCTCTCAAGTTTTGACTTCACACTCACCAACAGAGCATCTGTGGAGTTTTCTTTTTGTGTGTGTATTAACATGTTGCTCATCGTTCCTACAATCAGGCCAGTCTCCAGCTTTCTGCGGCCGCTCAGGAAAACAGCTGAAGAAGCATCACAGCAGCCAGCGAGGAATGCTGATTGACAACTGGTCTCGTGCCGTCAAGAGCCTCAACGTGTCATCGTCCGTTAACCAGGCGTCACGCCTCATCGACTGTAGTGATCAGTGTTGGCAGTCGTCTGGCTCACAGGGAAAGGCAGGAGATTTAATTGCACACTCCAATAAGCTGGATGACACACTGTTTGGTTTGGCTTTATTAAAGTATAATGCACCACCTGACAGTTTTTGTCATCTTTCCTCCTGCAGCACTGGATTCGTCTCGAGCTCTTCCCAGACGTTCTCGTGCACAGACTAAAGATGATTGTTGACCCAGCAGACAGCAGCTACATGCCGTCACTCGTGGTGGTGTCAGGTGGGTTAATTTATGTTGTTCCTTTAAAAGTTTTCCATGTCAATAGTTTGTTTTCAGCTAATTTGATCAGGTGCGACCTGTATTTGCTACCGATATTTGCCATTTAAAAAAAATTGTATTCTGCTTTTTTAATCCACTGTTTTGTCTTCAGGTAGTTCCTCTTGTATTATGAGCAGGATGCTTTTGACATTTTCATGTTTTTGACATAAAAACTTATGTTTTTCTCTTGACATAGGTGGCAACTCTTTGAACAACTTGATCGAGTTGAAGACAATCAACATCAATCCTACAGACACCACCGTCCTTCTCCTTAGTGACTGTGCTGAGGTCAGTTTGCTTGAATTCAATGTCCACTTATTACAACACTACTATTAGGCAGAAAATAATAACTGAAATGATATCGTTCCTCACAGTATCACAGATATATCGAGATTGCAATCAAGCAGTGCCGCAGCTCTGGCATAGACTGCAAGATTCATGGACTTGGTATCGTTGGACGCATCAGAGCAGAGGATGAAGATCTGGCCACAGTCCCTTTCTTGGCATCTGACAATGAAGAAGAGGATGATGACAAAGCTGCAACTGGGAGGTATGACAGGCCTGAGAAGGAGCATTTCACTGCTCGATTGTCAAACCTTTTGAAGAAAGATGATTTGTGTGGTTGTAGATGTTTTTGTCATCAGTCTGGCAGGAGGTTTTTGCTAGTGAAGCCAATCTGTGTATCTTTATTTCAGTCTGAACCAGTGAGCCGGTAAATTCAGGATTTAGAGCTATATAAAGTTTAATTGAACTGTGCTCACAGGTGCATGACTTTTTGTCATCATGAAAGATTGCCCTGGTTTAGGATCATTAAGTTTCGTGAAGAGTGTGTTTGATCTTATAGCAGCGTAAATCAACTATGTACCTGTGAAATTAACACAGCTGTGTTCACCTTTTTTTAACACAATCAAGACAAAAACATGTAAATGAAGATGAAGCAGATTTTCATCCTGTGTCTATCTGTGTGCCTTTTTTTTCCCTTCAGCCTCGCTCGGAAGAAGTCATCAGGATTGGAGTCTGCAGCCACAATCAGGACCAAAGTGTTTGTCTGGGGGCTGAATGACAAGGACCAGCTGGGAGGACTGAAGGGTTCAAAGGTAAAGTTTAACTAAACTGGCTGAAGTAGCTTGTAGTTCACATGTCTTACATCCTTTTCATTAGGGTCAACACAAATCATTTGAGCTTTACTCAATACTTGTCAACTCATACCTAAGAAAAATAAACTCCTAGCAGAGGGACAGTCATATTTTCTGCTACGCTACCAATCAGTGATGGTATCCAGATCTAAATTATGTACAAAATGTATTTGAGTATAAGTATCAAAAGTAAAAGCACTCGTGACTTGTTTAGAGAGTACCTTTCAAAGTGATAATATTATTTTATATTAAGTAATTGGATTCCTGTCATTGCTGCATTAATGTGTAGAGAGCATTTTAATGTTATAAAAATAGATGACATTTTAGCTTTGTGACCTACTCTTCAATAATTCTAAAATCTCACCTGCCCTCAGGATAAAAAGTAATATTTCCCTTTTAAAAAGTAGCAAAGTAGAAGTATAAATAAACCTAAAATGTTAGTGCTTGAATGAAGACCTCTCATCTGTGCTGAAGTTCAATACTTTGGTAAATTTACCAGCAACCCTACTGTTTAAAATCTGTGACCTGAGCCTGTATATTGAACATCTGAGGACATGTCAGACACTTGTATAACCCACTGGTGCTTTAATAAAATGTACAGTCGATGGGAGCAGATGCGTCCCTGTGGGAGAAGCTCAGATGCTGCTGCATCCTCTAATCAGATTTTTTGTGACCTTCACAGATCAAAGTGCCGTCCTTCTCTGAAACTCTCTCTGCACTCAATGTGGTTCAAGTGGCCGGCGGCTCCAAAAGCCTCTTTGCAGGTTAGTAATAAATGTGTTTGTAGTTAATGTTTTTTATTTGACATGCACATACGTTATGTTTAACCAATACGTTACTGTTGCAGTGACCGTGGAGGGAAAGATCTACGCCTGTGGAGAAGCCACCAACGGCAGGTTGGGCCTGGGCCTCTCCAGCGGGACCATCCCAATCCCCCGTCAGATTACTGCACTCAGTAACTATGTGGTGAAGAAGGTTGCTGTGCATTCTGGGGGAAGACACGCCATGGCCCTGACTGTGGACGGGAAGGTTTTCTCCTGGGGAGAAGGAGATGACGGCAAACTGGGACACTTCAGCAGAATGTATGTTTTGTTGCACAGACTCTGCACATAACTTAGAAATGCATACTTGATAAATCATTACTGTTTTTTATTAACATGTAAATGTTGAGATGGATCATGACTTCACTCATTTTGTTTCTTTGACAGTTGAATTATTGTTTTTTTAATTAAGTCTTAAGTCTTAATTGTTATTTATTCTGCATCTTAAGGATGCAGTCTTGTGGGGAAGTTGTTCTAATCATGTGATTAAAGAAAAGTATGATTTCCTGTCTTAGGAACTGTGACAAACCTCGGTTGATTGAAGCTCTGAAGACCAAACGTATCCGTGACATCGCCTGTGGAAGCTCTCACAGTGCAGCAATCACCTCCAGTGGGGAGCTGTACAGCTGGGGTTTGGGGGAATATGGCCGCCTTGGACATGGAGACAACACTACTCAGCTGAGGCCTAAACTGGTACATTTCTCTCTCTCCTAATTCACACATTTAACTTGTCTGTGAAGTTTTCCCAAAAGTTACAGCAACTAAAGGAAGTAGGTCTGTCTGCAGAAACACTGTAGCTACAGGACACGCCTATAACATGAGGCATCCTCAGATAAGTTTAAGGCACCAAAATGACTTGGTTAGATTTGAGGAAATTATGTTGGAGGTTGTGTCAGGTTGTCATTTACAGACAAACAAATTAAACTGTTAAGGCACCATTACCTTGAATAATGGGTTCGAACACTGATGGAAACGATAGGGATAATCTAAGTTCGCAACTCAGCAACCTAACTCATAATTGCATCCAGCACTGTGAATTTAAGCACTTTGGTTCGCTGGACCTTGTTTCGATCTTGAATTGTTTATGATTTTTTGCAACTGTTAATTAATGTGTACTATAAAATGTGTAAATTGAGCATGCACATTGCTGTGTTTTCACCATTTAGGTTAAAGTGCTTCTGGGACACCGGGTTATCCAGGTGGCTTGTGGGAGCAGGGATGCTCAAACTTTAGCCCTCACTGATGAAGGTATTTATATCAATACACTTGTTATCCTGTGGAGTTTAAACAAGATGAGATGAATATTACACAAATTACTTTCATTCTCAGTAGAAGTATTCTTAGGTCTTACGTGTTGAGTTTCTCGATGATAATGTGTTTTTTCTTCCAGGTTTGGTGTTTTCCTGGGGTGATGGGGACTTCGGGAAGCTCGGTCGTGGAGGCAGCGAGGGCTGCAACATCCCCCAGAATATAGAGCGGCTGAACGGGCAGGGGGTCTGCCAGATCGAATGTGGAGCCCAGTTCTCATTGGCTCTCACTAAATCTGGAGTTGTTTGGACCTGGTAAGACGGACAGCAACTTTACATTATCCCTCATTATTTGTCCTTTTACCTTTGCAGTGTGTGTTCACGGCTTCTGTTCTAAAACAGGGGAAAAGGCGACTATTTCCGACTGGGACATGGCACTGATGTTCATGTGAGGAAGCCTCAGATGGTGGAAGGACTGAGGGGCAAAAAGATTGTCCATGTGGCTGTTGGGGCTCTTCATTGTTTGGCTGTTACAGACACCGGACAGGTTCGTACCGAGTATTTCAAACCTGAGCACAAAGTTCAGGCTCTCTGCTCATTCACTGCCATGGCTCTGCTCCAGATGAGCAAATTTCTCCTCCTGTAGTGGGAGTTTATTTATCGACCCTCTCTGCTTCTCTGGACACCTATGACCTTTGCTGTTACACAGCTTATTTCTTCCTAAATGATATCTTCCATCAGATCAGATTTAATAATGTTAGCACATAACTTCCAATGATGAGAGGCAGCTACTCAATATTTGACCACTTTAAGAGGTTGTAAAGATCGAGTGCTTGGAGCGATGCCTTTACTTTTTCTTGTGTGTAAAGTTCTTTAGTTCAGTAGTTATGTAAAAGCATTGAAAAGTCTATTTTATAAGAGCTTGAATAATACTTGATTACATCTCATAGCCTATGGTTTAACGTGTGTAACAGGTCTATGCGTGGGGCGACAATGACCACGGGCAGCAGGGCAACGGCACCACCACAGTGAACAGGAAGCCAACCCTGGTCCAGGGTCTGGAGGGACAGAAGATCACCCGTGTGGCCTGTGGCTCCTCCCACAGCGTCGCCTGGACCACTGTGGATGTGACCACGCCCTCAGTTCATGAGCCAGTACTTTTCCAGACGGCCAGGGATTCCCTCGGAGCATCCTATTTAGGTAATGATCACTCTCCTTGAAGCCTTTTTTTAAAGCCCACCTACAGTTTTTCTTTATTTCAGTCTTCAGGTTAAGGATTTTTATAATTTGAAAAAAGTCTTGAAACTGCTTAGAAGTTTCAAACAGACTCAGCCATGTTTAGTCATACATGTTTAGCAGAGTGCAGATTGGCCAGTAGGGGAAGCTGTTTTGTCATCATAAGACCAGAGCCTGCATTTATTGAACTATTTCTAATGAAAGTTTGGACGCAAATGAAAAGTAGACTGTAACGTGTTTTGTTATGATTGTATTCAGAATTATTGGTCATGAACAATATCTAAGCTAAAGCAAATTAATATATTTTTGAACAACTTAAATTATGAAATGAAATGTTTTGCAAAAAAAAATATTGATAAGTAGACTCTCAGGATCTTTGAACAAATTACCAATGCCTCTAAATCACCTTTTTTGATTAATCGTGGTCATTTGAGAGCTGCTTTTAAAAGACACTGACACTAATAGATGTAAATATCATATATTTTTTTCTTTTTCTTTAACATACACACTCAATGAAGAACTTCTCCTCTTCTGCTGTTAGCATGTTGCTGTTGTTGCGTCCTGGGCTTTGCTTTCCCCCTAGATGATTGTGATTGGTTTAAATAAATTCCCAAAACCCAGAGAGTTTTCCTCTAATAGCAGAATGACAATTGATGCGGCAAATCCGTTCTCCAGCTCTGACAGTGCTGTGGAAGAAAGGCTGGCTATGTTGAAATAATATTATTATGGAAAGATGTCACAGGTTGGACAGGAACTACGGGACAGCAGGGTTGAATCTGTTGGTGCTGCAGCTCTGTAACTGGCTAATTGCATGAACTGGTTTTTGGTGCTTCACATCAATGATAGTCTGTCTCATTGTTTTTGTGTTTCACACCAAAGGCGTCCAGTCAGACAGTGACTCATCAGCTGTGAACAACAAGATGAGCGGGCAGAGCAACGTGAAGCCTAATCGACCCTCACTGGCCAAGATCCTCCTCAGCCTGGACGGCAACTTGGCCAAACAGCAGGCTCTGTCTCATGTGTTGTCAGCCCTCCAGATTATGTACGCCAGGTAAGATGTCCACAAGTCCTCTGCTGCAGGGTCAGAAGACTGAGATGCACACAATGTAACTACAACATATCGAGTAAAAGTCTGACTTAAGACATGTATCCCATGACGTCTCCTTCTCCATGTTGCACTTTTAGCCTTCAAGAAAAAAAGAAAGTACAGATAATGTAGATAAAAAGATATCCAAGTCACAAAATATTTAGGAAAAAAGGTGTCAAAGCACAGAACAACTGTGCATTTAAGAGAACAACAAAGAAGAATTACAGTCTCATTACTTAAGGATATTAATGAAAAAAGTGCAGTTTTAATTTGATTGTTGGTCAGAGGAACCTTGGCAAAGATATGTAGATATTACCTCATGTATCTGAGATTTAATGGTGATTTGTACATTTTGCTGAGGCATGAATTCTTAACAGGATGAGCCTAAAGTGTGTTTGACCTCAAGTTGATTAAATCTGCTGACTGGCTCTGCTGAATGTCATCAGTCAGTATAAATGTTATAAAAGTTCGTTGTGTGTGTTTCCCCTCAGGGATGCAGTGGTCGGTGCTCTGATGCCAGCCAGCATGATTCTGCCAGCTGAGTGTCCTTCCAGCTCACCTGTTCCTCCATCAGACTCCTCCTCCTCATCCACTGTGAGCGATGAAGAAGGTCCTCCTGTCCTGCCTGAAGCCGAGGAACGAGTCAGTCCTAATCCCTGGCAGGACAAGAAGGGAGAGGTGAGAAACACAGGAGATCCAGTTTGACTTTAATTTACAAACACTAACCCTATTAAAACTTTTTAATAATACATGTTTAGTGTCAGTGAGGGTGTTCCCACAAAAGAGCTGCCTCAACTGCATTTTGTGCTGATTTAGTCAAATAAAGTAGCTGTACAATGTGCACCTTTTTTTCCACATTGTCCAGGTGTGCAGATGCAGCCATCAGCAAACTATATTTAGATCCAGCTTGGAAACTCTCCAGAGCTTTGATCATTTTTACTACTGACCAAGTTTTTTATCACAACTTTTCTCAGTTTTCATTCTGGGTCATGAATATAAAATTCTTAAGATTTCAGATGAGGCTGATTTTGTTAACACCCATTATTACTTGTAGTAGCAGCAAGTGGGATTTAATGCACTTAAGGCAAATGAAAAAATGCTGGAAATTACTTGTTTGTTTTGTTTTGTGTGTGAAAATAGCTGTAACAAACACCTTTTTACGGCTCCACAACTAAAGTCACTCTGAATTTTCACAGTTGATAACTTTAACTGTAAAAAAGCCATGGTAGGGTGTTTTTTTCCTTTAATTATTGGTGACTAAATACAGCTGATTTGGTGTAAAGAGAGTGAACAGTAACCATTTGGATTGAGATGGAAAAGATAAAATTGTGCTGGAGGTAAAAAATCAACAATGTCTGTGTCTGTTTGTTTGTGTGTGAGCAGGTTCCTTCATCAGAAGAGGCTGTCACTCCATCATCAGCCATGACTCCCTCTGCCTCCGGCGCCTCCTCACGGCCTTTCATCCCCGTCACTGATGATCCCGGAGCAGCCAGCATCATCGCTGAAACCATGACAAAGACCAAAGAGGTCAGAATGTCTGAGTTTACACGTATGCCTTGTGAAGCCATTAACTCATTCAGAGAAAATCAGGTGTTGCAGTGAAAACACTAGTTCTTTTATGTATTTTAATGTGGGGATGCTTAATAAAATGCAGGGGTCCTGTGGCAGAAAGTTAAAACAGTGTCAACATAAACTGTCGACACACTGTGGTGACCAATCAGATGATCGGTTGTTTAGACTAAGCAGAGCTAAACAATCCTTGCACAAGCGAGTAGAAAGACCTTAAGTTGCATTTGCACATGGGTTGACAATCCCATACAAACCTGAGTAATCACAATGTCTGATCAAGCCAGCATACAGCCTAACTCAGCCCTTTCCTTGTTTTATGTTCATCTCCAGGACTCTGAGAGTCAGAGTAAAGTGGTCGGTCCAGAGCCTCAGTACCTCGATGAGTTCACAAGTCTGCTCGTGCCTGACGACACTCGTGTGATGGTGGATCTGCTCAAACTGGCAGTGTCCTGTCGCTCGGGGGACAAAGGCAAAGAGGTGCTGTCTGCTGTGCTGTCCGGCATGGGGACCGCTTATCCACAGGTGATGTTCTGTTTTGTTTTCTTCCATGAAGGCCTTGTGCTTTAAAAGAAGTCAGCTGGTGTAATGTTTGACATCCTGTGGTCTCTGTGGCGTTCAGGTTGCTGACATGCTGCTGGAGTTGTGTGTCACTGAGTTGGAGGACGTCGCCACAGACTCTCAGAGTGGACGCTTGTCCTCCCAGCCAGTTGTTGTGGAGAGCAGCCATCCATATACAGACGACACCTCCACCAGTGGTACTGTGAAGATCCCAGGTAAAACAACAAAGGGATTCTTTAGTTTGACATTGGGTGAACAGATTTCCCCCTACAGCAACTTGAACAAGACTTTTTCCGTGATCTTGCACATTATAATTTACTTCTTTGATGTAGACATTATCTTTCATTTCCTTTCGTAGGTGCTGAAGGCCTGAGGATAGAGTTTGACCGACAGTGTTCAACCGAGAGACGTCATGACCCGTTAACAATCATGGACGGAGCCAATAGGATCGTCTCTGTCAGATCAGGTAATGAGAGGAAGACCATTTAACTGAGAGCTTTAAGTGCATGTCAGTGAATTATGAACAAATGTGATGATGATGATGATATGTGTGTGTGTGTGTGTGTTTCAGGTCGTGAGTGGTCTGATTGGTCCAGCGAGTTAAGGATCCCGGGAGATGAACTCAAATGGAAATTCACCAGCGACGGCTCTGTCAACGGCTGGGGCTGGCGCTTCACCGTCTATCCCATCATGCCCGCAGCTGGTGAGACGCATCAGACACATGCAACAAAACACTGATATGAGTATTTTCACCAGCATGACTCCCAAAGCATCTTGTTTATGTTAGCCTAAATTAACCAAAAATGGCACATCTGACAAATCTGACAGGTTTCACTTCAAATGCTTTACTGAAGCAAGTTGGTCAAAAATTTACGTGCTCAAAGTAAATGTTTCTTGTCTCTAAACAAATTGTTTTATTTAAGTATTCAGGCAAGTGAGTTTTTAGTTTCAACAGCCTCTCATGACATTTTTACTTGTTCCAGGCAGTTGAAAAATCCCTATTGTTGAGCTCTGACTGAGCCCTTTTCATGTCTTTCCTCAGGTCCCAAAGACTTGCTGTCAGACCGCTGCATCCTGTCCTGCCCCTCCATGGACTTGGTCACTTGTCTGCTGGACTTCAGGCTCAACTTCGCCTCTAACAGGAGCATCGTGCCTCGTCTGGCTGCTTCCCTCGCTGCTTGCGCCCAGCTTAGTGCACTAGGTACCATATGAATGACTTGATTTTTGTGAATAGTTGATTCATTTCTTTTAGACATTAACTGTTTATTAATGTTGTTGTTTTTTAATGTTGTTTTGTCTAGCTGCAGGACACAGGATGTGGGCTCTGCAGAGACTACGAAAGCTCCTGACCACAGAATACGGTCAGTCCATCAACATAAACAGGCTGCTCGGTGACAGTGAAGGCGAGACTCGCTCGATGGTGAGAAAACAACTGAACAGACATATTTAAACGTATATATATGATCATTTATGATCAGTAATTACTATCGTATACATGTAAAGTATTGCAATTTTACATTGCTGATCTTAACATTTCATATTTCTATTGAACATATTCACCTAAGTGTGTCATTTAAAACAACTTTGATGCAATTTTTTAAAAAAAAGACTTTTCAGTGTTAATTTCATTCATCTGGCCACTCGTCATCCACTCATTTCACTCCCCTAGCTATTTTTTTCTTCCCCTCATATACCATCTACTGCAGAGCCACAGTTTGTCTTTGGTGTGATTCTTTAAGAACTGTAACTATGACAAAAATGATCAAAAGCAGGGATATTTAATGGAGAGAAAAGCCTTTGTTAAGTGAACTGCTGCCTGTATTTAAGAAGTCATGTAATTGATCAATAATCTTTTTTCCTTCAGAGTTTCACAGGCAGTGCACTGGCCGCCCTGGTGAAGGGGCTTCCAGAGGCCCTGCAGAGGCAGTACGAGTACGAGGACCCCATTGTGAGGGGAGGGAAGCAGCTGCTTCACAGTCCGTTTTTCAAGGTTTGCTCACAGTTGTTTCCTTTCCAACACAAAGACACCTGAGAATATTTGATTTTTTTACAGATCATTAGATGCAATTTTCTCTGAATAGATAATTTTAACATTTTGTTCAGGTATTGGTCGCTTTGGCCTGCGATCTCGAGCTCGATACTTTACCCTGCTGTGCTGAAACACACAAGTGGGCCTGGTTCCGCCGATACTGTACCGCCTCCAGAGTCGCCGTGGCTCTGGACAAGAGGACCTCTCTGCCAAGACCCTTCCTGGATGAGGTGAGTGTGTCGGGTCATGCTGCCTGTGCAAGCCTTCACTTTGACCTGAGAATGTGCTTATTTGGTTTCCTTCACTTTATTTCCCTGTGAAGGTGACGAAGAAAGTTCGTGAGCTAATGGCCGATCACGAGAGCATGAACGGCCTCCACGAGAGCCACGACTTGTTCAAACGTGAGCACGACGAGCAGCTCGTTCAGTGGATGAATCGTCGGCCTGATGATTGGACCCTCTCCGCCGGGGGGAGCGGCACCATCTACGGCTGGGGCCACAACCACAGGGGTCAGCTGGGGGGCATCGAGGGGGCGAAGGTCAAAGTTCCCACTCCCACTGAAGCTCTCGCCACACTGCGGCCAGTGCAGCTTATCGGCGGGGAACAGACTCTGTTTGCTGTCACTGCTGATGGAAAGGTATTTAACACTAAATCTTGTGTCAGATGAACTCCAGGAAATTGTAAATATATTGTAAGACTAACATTTGTTGGCTTGATCCTCAGCTGTATGCGACGGGATACGGTGCAGGGGGCAGATTGGGTATCGGAGGCACAGAGTCAGTGTCCACCCCCACTTTACTGGAGTCCATCCAACACGTCTTCATCAGAAAGGTGGCTGTAAACTCTGGAGGGAAGCACTGCCTGGCGCTGTCGTCCGAGGGAGAAGTTTACTCATGGGGAGAAGCTGAGGATGGAAAACTGGGACA
The DNA here is from genome assembly GCA_029814765.1 of Acanthurus leucopareius. NCBI lineage: Eukaryota > Metazoa > Chordata > Actinopteri > Acanthuriformes > Acanthuridae > Acanthurus > Acanthurus leucopareius. The sequence goes on from JAQMCX010000046.1 coordinate 9,034,846, forward strand.
CGGGAACAGAAGGTTGGATGGAGTCAAACACAGCACAGTTTTCAGTCCATAACACATCATGTGACTGTTGGAATTAAGGAAAAAGATGGTGCAAACTGTTTTTATCGAGTGTTTATGCTGTTTTCTCTTCTTGACTTCAGTCCCTGCGACCGTCCTCGTGTCATCGAGTCCCTGAGGGGAGTGGAAGTCGTGGATATTGCAGCTGGAGGGGCTCACAGCGCCTGCATCACTGCCAGTGGAGAGCTCTTTACCTGGGGCAAAGGTCGCTACGGACGGCTGGGTCACGGAGACAGCGAGGACCAACTCAAACCAAAGCTGGTCAGTGATCATTGAGCTCAGTTTCCCACAGGACTTAAAATAACTGTGGTGTTTACGACACCGAGTGCACTCAGTGTTTGTCAGTAAACTGAAGAGGCTTTAGAAAAAAATAACCACTAAGCCAAAGTGCTTGGACAGAAATCAAAGGCTTTACTCTGCCTCACTCTGACACGGTTTCCCAGGTAATCACAGTGAGGTAAAGCTGATGTCAGTGTCTCTGTGATTTATCCAGGTGGATGCACTGCAGGGTCACAGGGTCATTGATGTCGCCTGTGGCAGCGGGGACGCCCAGACACTGTGTCTAACAGACGATGACATGGTCTGGTCCTGGGGAGACGGGGACTACGGCAAATTGGGCCGTGGAGGCAGTGATGGCTGCAAAATCCCCATGAAGGTAAGACGATTTATACAGTGTGTTTCACTTGAGGTCAGCAGGAGCATCAGTTTATCCTTCTGTCTTAAAGTTATTTACACAAAAAGAGACCAGAAAACTTCAGGAAAAGCTTCAGATGAGTTTCTGTTTCTTGTAAGATCACAAGCTATTAATTTATGTTCATTAGTGATGCAATGCTAGCTTAAGTACTTAATGGAAGAAAGAGGTCAAAAGAATCATTTGACCTCTTTAGAAATACAAGTATTTCACTTCCTGGCTGAGAGCTGGTGAGAAAATTGACACCTATCATTTAGACACAAAGTGTGTTCTTTGTGCTTGGATGAAAGACATCATTTAAGAGATCTATTGTGCTTTTTAAAATGTTCTTTGAAGTAACAAATGAACTGATTTCTTGTTCTCAGATCGACTCTCTCACCGGCCTCGGAGTCGTCAAAGTGGAGTGCGGCTCTCAGTTTTCTGTGGCTCTTACCAAGTCTGGAGCTGTGTACACATGGTACGTGCAGCAGATCACAGATCAGATCTATCATGGCCTCCAGTGTCACACAGATGGCTCAGTTGTTTACTTCTATCATGTGATTTCTAGGGGGAAAGGGGACTATCACCGCCTGGGCCACGGCTCCGACGACCACGTCCGACGACCCAGACAGGTTCAGGGGCTGCAGGGGAAGAAGGTCATCGCCATCGCCACAGGGTCACTGCACTGTGTGTGCTGCACAGAGGACGGTAGGATTGATCATTTTGTGCCTTGATGCTCCTTTTTGTGCGTTTCCTCCCCCTTTGATGTATTTGTCAGTTCTCTTTGCCATCTTGCCAGTTGGTACCATTGAGTCCCAACAGTGCAGTTAAGTCGGGTCGGTTTTTCACAGAGAGCTTTGTTGTCGTGTTTGGCTCAGGAGAAGTGTACACATGGGGTGACAACGATGAGGGCCAACTTGGAGACGGGACAACCAACGCCATCCAGAGGCCGCGGTTGGTGGCCGCGCTGCAGGGCAAGAAAATCAACAGGGTGGCCTGCGGTTCTGCTCACACACTCGCCTGGTCCACCAGCAAGCCCACCAATGCTGGAAAACTCCCTGCACAGGTACTGTACTTCCTTCGAAAGGAAAGAAAAGAAACTGCCAGTCTTTGCATATCGTAAAATTATTCTCTGTCCTCAAATTCCAGTAGATGGCAGTAAAGCTTTGCAGACAGAAGCATAATTGAAAACATAGTTGCTTGCAGACCTTCAAATGCCTTTCATGCAGTCAATCTCTGCCTGTGTGGTGGATTAAAGGTTCCCATGGAGTACAACCACCTGCAGGAGATCCCTATCATGGCCCTGAGGAACAGGCTGCTGCTGCTGCATCACATCTCAGAGCTCTTCTGCCCGTGTATACCCATGTTCGACCTGGAGGGCCGACTGGGTCAGACAGGCCACGGACCCTCGGTGGGATTCGACACGCTCAGGGGCATCCTCATCTCCCAGGGGAAGGTGAGAAAACACTCATTTAAATCCAAAACAGCACGTGTATAAAACATAAACAGCCAAGATTCGATGTCTGCTCGACACTGAAAGAGCATCTCATGTTTTCTGTGAACAGGAAGCAGCTTTCAGGAAGGTGGTTCAGGCCACAATGGTGAGAGACAGACAGCACGGACCCGTGGTGGAGCTCAACAGGATACAGGTACAGGAGGAAAACATGCAAATAGGCACACAGTTTTAAAGTCTGCAGGCTCTTAATGTGTTTCACAATCACATTTGTCTTTCAAGTCTCCTTTTACTGTAGTTCCCTCCTCCTCCTCCTCCTCCTCCCCCTCCTCCTGCTCCTGCTCGCTCTCACTGGGAGGTTATGTTCCAGACAGGCTCTTGAGCATTACATGTGATGTCTTTCATAAGGGGATTTTTCTGTGTGTGTGTGTGTGTGTGTGTGTGTGTGTGTGTGTGTGTGTGTGTGTGTGTGTGTGTGTGTGTGTGTGT
>JAQMCX010000046.1:9037614-9159696 GCA_029814765.1 Acanthurus leucopareius
TGTGTGTGTGTGTGTGTGTGTGTGTGTGTGTGTGTGTGTGTGTGTGTGTGTGTGTGTGTGTGTGTGTGTGTGATCTGCGCCCCAGTCTGTCTGCAAGAGATCCTGGATTGAGCCCCCCCTCCTCCTCCCAGTATCTCCGGTTAGGTGTATCCGTGTTGCAGAGAGCTGTCATATCCAGGAATTCATGCCTATCAGTTGTTCTTCTCTATCTAGCAGAAAGCTATTAAGCAGTGAACAGAAACAAATCCAAACATAATCTCTTTTCTTCTTCTTCTTCTTCTTCTTCACCCCTGCAGGTGAAGCGTTCGCGTAGCAAAGGGGGCCTGGCGGGTCCTGATGGAACCAAATCTGTATTCGGTCAGATGTGTGCCAAAATGAGTTCATTCAGCCCCGACAGCCTGCTGCTCCCTCATCGAGTGTGGAAGGTCAAGTTTGTGGGTGGGTGCTCGTCCCAGATGACATATCATTCTTCAAAAGTAACATCAAGTTATAAGCAACACTGAGCTTGTCTGCATTTCCTCTCCGTGGAGGTTTTAAATGCACTTGTTTTGTTTTGTTTGTTTGTCTCAGGGGAGTCTGTGGATGACTGCGGCGGCGGCTACAGCGAGTCCATCGCTGAGATGTGTGAAGAGCTGCAGAACGCCCTGACGCCGCTGCTCATCGTCACCCCCAATGGCCGCGACGAGTCGGGCGCCAACAGGGACTGTTTCCTGCTCAACCCGGCAGCCAAGTCCCCTCTTCACATGAGCATGTTCCGCTTCCTAGGTATAATCCAATTAATCTCCCAGTCAGGGGAGTCTGGAGTGTTTAATCCTTGATAAACAAAAAAACAAAATGTATGCATGTTTATTTTTAAAAAGAACAAAATGCTTCACGTGCATTTTTGCTGATAAAAACCCGTCCTGAACTTTGCAGCAAGCTTCAGTTAACAGAGAAATTCCTCCTGTTCTGCTGCAGATGTGTCGTTCAGCATAGTGGCGTTCGGTTATTGTTCATGTCTGATCTGTGTGTAATGCGCTCGGCCTCGCTGTGTCTGCAGGAGTGCTCTTGGGCATCGCAATCCGGACTGGAAGCCCTCTTAGTCTGAACCTGGCAGAGCCCGTATGGAAACAGCTGGCAGGCATGAACCTGACCATCGCTGACCTCAGTGAGGTGCGTGCACACGCACACACACACACACACACACACTGCTGCTGATTGATGGAGTGTGAAACTCTTCAAACGGCCTCATATGTAGATATTTGTTCTTTAATGATTTAAGAGAACTTGTTCATCAGTTTCCTCAGAATTTTCAGTTCACAAAGGTTCTCTGATACATTTACAAAACACTCGATTAATTTAAGAATTAAATTACTTTAATTTGAGTTAAATTATGACGAATTTAAGTGTCCGCGTACCTTAATTAGTGCACAAATTGTTATTCATGCACAGATGTTTTTGACAACAATTCTTTGTCCTTATTGGCATATTTTTGCTACAGTTCAGTGGTTCAACAGCTGTCTCTGTTGTTTTATGCTGGTCACTATTCAGGAGAACATCTGCTATGACTGTCGCATGATACTGACTTTTCTTGATGTATGGATGACATTTAACTGTATGTTTGGATAAATCCTGGTACCACAGCTGTGTACTGTGTTATGTCTCGCTTTTTTGGGATTGGATTTCCAAAATTTTCCTGTTGTTTCTTTACTATATACGAGAGATCATTGTTATTATTACCTCTGCTGACCTCAGAAACTGCATTATAAGTATTTTCTCATCTCGTCTGAGAAGGCTGTGAATCTGTGATCGTGGTGTCATGTTCGACTTCAAGCTGTGTGTCAATGTTCAGGTTACGTGAATGGTTTTGTCTCGTTTTCGCCTTCCTTCCTTTTTGCTTCAGCAACATGTTTTTATCAGCTAACTTCTTTTCCAACCATTCTGTCTTTATGAAACCCCCACAAAAAAGGTTGGAACACTGTGTAACATAAAAAAAGGAGAATGCAATAAGATCGACTGCTGTCACTCCTGAACTTTTCATCGCTCAGTGTTTATAACATCTGATTTCTGACAGCACGACTTGAAACTCAGCAGTGTGAAACTCATCTTTCTACTCATAGATGATATTTTTGAAACAGGCAGTGCAGAACAAAAACTTTGATATATCCTTTCATGAGTATCAATTATGCTAACGAGCTAATCTCACAAACAGGCACCTGCTTATGAAAAGGTGAAACTAGCAGTTTGCATTGTGTTAAAACCTCACTTTAAAAAGTTCTAGAATAAGAATATGAAAATGCTTTTGCTCGAGGCTCCTTGTTTAATGATAAGCAGCTTAATGTCATACATTATTTCAACATTCCTGACCCTTTTTTTTTGAGTTGCCTGAAACTTCACCCTAATTATCTCCAGCTACACCGACGTCTCCGCCCTCCATCTGCAGGAAGGAATGCCTCCCTTTATGACACATATTATATAACATGTTAAACCCTCATGATCTGTGTTATAACCTGCAAAAGGAACACATTCCTATACATTCCTCCTGAGATTAAAGTGTAAGCCCATCAGCTGCCTGCTTCTCTGAGCTCTGCTGTAAGAAATATGTCAGTAAACTCCTACTGTACCTGCTCAAAAAGAACGAAGATCTGTATTTATTTCAGTCAAATAATTTGTGAGCTACAGTTTCAGCTTTTGTTTAAAGAGTCAGCGTGAGACCTTTCCTGCCCTCACGCTGTGATCATGAGCTCCTGAACCGTCTTTGGGAGAATACTGCAATAGAAAAAAAAGACCTTTTCCTTCACAAAGCTGCCTTTGTCTTGCTGTTTTGCCCTTGAGATATTAGAAAGATCGGGTTGGAAATGAACCCGGCACAAGACTGGAGAAAGAGCAGATCGTGGTGCAGCTCACCGGATCTGTGTTGTGAGCACGAGGGCCTCACACATAAACACACACACACACACAAAACCAGATGAATACCAGGTGAAATTAGAACTTATAAGGAGACAAATGCATGGAGGAGATGTGTTAAAATATTAAGCTGTGATTTGTTCTGTAGGTTGATAAGGATTTCATCCCTGGCCTGATGTACATCCGAGACAACGAGGCCACAGCTGAGGAGTTCGAGGCCATGACTCTGCCGTTCACGGTGCCCAACGCCAGCGGTCAGGACATCCAGCTCAGCTCCAAGTACTCCCACATCACCCTGGAGAACCGCGCAGAATATGTCCGCCTGGCTATTAACTACAGGTGAGAAAACAAGCTGAATGAACCAGTGACTGGATTGTGGTGTTTCATCACAGCTACACACACACAATCTGGATCCACATGATGTCACGAGTTAACAATGGCAGCCTCCCTGTCAGGGATATTTTGGCCTCCTTTTTCTACTGTTGAAGGAAGTGAAGATGTTCAACTTTACTTAGAGTCACCAGAATTATCAACATTTACACTTTCCTTTGTGTGTTTGTATAAACCTTTCTGTCCTTTTTTTCTCTCTTCAGGCTTCATGAGTTCGATGAGCAGGTTTCTGCTGTTCGTGAGGGGATGGCTCGAGTTGTTCCAGTTCCTCTGCTGTCGCTTTTCACTGGTTACGAACTGGAAACTATGGTCAGTGATGTTTTTTTTTACGGTGGTGACTTTGCTTTTATCATGAGACTCTCAGCTTGTTTCACAGTAAAAATTTGGTCTCCTCAGGTGTGTGGAAGTCCAGACATCCCTCTCCACCTGCTGAAGTCAGTGGCCACTTACAAGGGGGTGGAGCCGACGTCGTCGCTCATCCAGTGGTTCTGGGAGGTGATGGAGTCCTTCTCCAATACAGAGAGGTCGCTTTTCCTGAGGTTCGTCTGGGGTCGCACACGCCTGCCTCGCACCATCGCTGACTTCCGCGGACGGGATTTTGTCGTGCAGGTAAGAAATGAAAATCTGACTGCAGGACAAAAGTCTCAAATGTTTTCTCCTGACAGCTGCAGGCAGCAATAATAGTTATAAAACGTTTTAGTTTCCAATTAGATACACCTCTAAGCTAAAACTTGGTTTGTTGCAGTAGTGGATTGTGCATGCAGGAGATTCTTCAGGACCATCAGAGATAAAGCAAACACTTTCACTACTGCTAGCTAAAGTGGCTAGGAAGCTTACTCTTTCATAATGGTTAATTTTAACTAAAAAAAGAACTTGAATTACTCATAGTTTGTTAGCATTAGCAAGTGGCTACCAGTCATTCCACAACTCCTCGGCGGGTGTAATTGTCAAACTGGTATTAAATTGAATTCTATGTGGTATTAAAAAAGTAAAAAACCTAAAATAAATCTCGGCTTTTCACTTCTTTTGACCAGAGTGAGATTACTAAATTTAATCTGAACAAAAACTGGTGTAAAGTTGACAGTTGGTTAAGTGCTGAACTATTTCTTGGCCATTAGCAATGACTTCCTGGACTCTTGTCATCACTGTGAGGTTGCCAGGCAACCAGTGGGGCATCAGAAGGTCACTGCCAGTCCAGAAAAAGTTCACAACAACTTTTACTTTAAAACCTTTCAATTTTTGTCCGTTTAATCCTTAAATTACAAATCTAGTTCATGCTGACCTGATTCAGAAACATAATAACTCTTCTTTGTCCTCAGGTGTTGGATAAGTACAACCCGCCTGACCACTTCCTGCCGGAGTCCTACACCTGTTTCTTCCTGCTGAAGCTGCCCAGGTACTCGTGCAAACAGGTGCTGGAGGAGAAACTGAAATACGCCATCCACTTCTGCAAATCCATCGACACGGACGACTACGCCCGCATCGCCCTGTCAGGGGAGCCTGCCGCCGACGACAGCAGCGAAGACTCCGACAATGAGGACGCCGACTCCTTCGCTTCAGACTCCACCCAGGACTATTTAACAGGACACTGAAGTCTGACCTTTAAAGAAGAGCTGCCACAGAGAGACTGAATTAACCTCACCTATTAATACACTCATTCATGCAGGCATTCTACTAAAGACAAAACGTCTGTGGGGGAAAAATGTGCAATGAGCTTTAAAAGCATTATAAGCTAAAGAGAGGAACAAACACAGGTTTGCTCTGATTTAGTTTCTTTAAAATAAAACGGGGTGATCAGCTGCACATGTAATTGTTGTGTTACATGGGAATAATGTATATTGTTACCGTCACACAGTTAAAAACGGCTCCAGCCTAGCACTGTGGTAGATTTCTCCCTCTGGTTTATGTGAATTACCTGTCCCTATAGTTTGTATATAGAAAAAAATTGATGTGCGACAAAACAAGTAGTATTAATTTTTTGTTTTCTTGGTAACGACCACGTTTCTTTATAATAAAAAAAAACCAACAACACATTTTTAACCTTAAAAAAAAAAAATGTCAGTGTTTCTCACGCGGCTCACATCAGTCAGAGCCCACTGAAGGGTCATTTTACGATTCCTGTATTTACCCCCCCTCGCCGCCATGTTTGTGCACTGTCTCCTCAAAGAATGTATATAATATGATTGTGCCATGTATTCACAGAAGGTCTCATTCCTGCATATAAATGTTAAAACATTTCTGTTAATAAATTCAAATGAAAGAAGATTGAAGCTGTTTTTGTGACTCTGACGTTGACCTGCAGTGGTTTTGTGGTTGTGTGTGTGTGTGTGTGTGTGTGTGTGTGTGTTTTTGAACAAACAAACAGGAGAATCTGAGACGGTATTCAGAAAAAACAAGTGCAACACAAATTGGTACAAGCAGTGTTTCAAATAATTTCGGATTTACATCCATGTCTTGGATTTTTCCATTTTTTTTATGCTCCATAAATAAACCAGACGCTGTAGTCCAGATTAAGGCTATTGATTAAATGTAATACGTTTTTAAAGGGTTAACAGGCTGCTCTCCTCATAAAAGCCATCGCACTGAATTTTCTAAACTGGGTCAGAGGATCATTTGGCTTTTACTTCCCCCCCTTTTTCACCAGGCGGAGCTTTTGCCAAAATTAAATCAGATTTTCTTTTTGATTTCTTCTAAGAATCCCTGTTAATAAATGGTGCAAAGGTTGCAGCAGGAGGCTGGTGGAGTGTTATCCTGACATCACTGTTAACCCTGCAGCTCTGTGGGATTAAAGAAATCTCCCATAATTACCTCCGAACGTGCTGTTGTCAGCTGTTGGAGAGCATCATGAGGGGCTGCGCCTCCCTCACGTGCTGGGAAAGGAGGTGATGTGATGTGATGTAGGGGATCTTAAGACCCCCGTCTACTCATGCACAGGCTTTACTACACATTCCTCATAGTGTTCCTGTCTGGCTGTACTATGAGTGTGTGTATGTGTGTGTGTTTCGTCTCAGTTCACTTCTCCACCTCCGAAATTCATGCATAGTTCCGTGTAGTTCAAAGGCCTGAGAAAGAAAAAAACCTGTCTGTTTTATGAGGGCTTGATTTGGCTTAAAAATCATTAGCATTCTTCGTAGACTTAGTGCTTTTTTCAGTAATAATCACAAAGTACACTATGCTTGTGGGAGTCAGGTGCTTTTCGATGCAGCGAGGGAGGGAGGAGAGTAGAAACTAGGAATGAACGGTCTCCTTCATCTGTGTGTTATGTGTTATACAGTCTGTTATGTAAAATACTACAGTTAGCAGTCACACTGAACATGTGAGTGGATGTTTTCATGTGGTCAAAACTCTACTTGGTCATTTTAATGTCATAAGTTCAATACTATTTGAAGATTTCTATTGATCTTGAGTCTAAACTCTGTAAATAATTAATTACTTAACTCCTAAAAAGACTGAAAATATATTCATATAGTCAGCTTCTTCTGTGATTGATTCATGCAGCAAAGTTAAAACACTTTTGTTTAATTCATGTTGGAGGTTTCTGTGTTTTAGTTTTTGCCTGAGCTCTTTTCTCTGCTTTGAGGTGGGCGTTTATGTCTCGATGTAAACACAGTACGGCCATGTGAGTGATGTTTTGAAAATGTGAATGAGCCCTTCAAAGACTCACCGCTTTCCAGGAAATGAAAGAACCTTTTTTTTTTTAGAACATTTTAGGAAAGCAGCGGTTTGCTTTGTTGTCTTTTTTGAAAACGAGGCCATCTGTTGGGATTGATTGGCTTGTCTGTTAGATATGAATATATTCAAATTTGAGCTCTTCCCAAAGGTAAATAAGGTTGCATTTAATAGCAAATTAGTGAGAGTTGAGAGGAAGCAAAAACCGAACTTTGACTGAAGATATTTAAAAATTAGGAAAGTTAGTCTTGAAATAAAAACTCCACAGTTTTAGCATTTTACTCTTATAAACATTAGATGCACAATAAATTGTTTAGGAAGTACCATCCTGCATTAAAACCAAAGATATCATCTTTATTAATTATCTTTGTCCAACCGTGTGCCTACATTACCCATAATCCAACAAATGCTAAGAACTTGTGTTGGGATTCTGATGTTTTATGTTAAAAGCTAACGTCGCCTCAGCCTACAGAGGTCATTAAAGCTCACTTCTCTTTAACTTCACACCCTAAAAAACAACATTTTTAACAATTTGTAGCTCTTTAACACAACAGACTCAAGTGACATCCCTTGAGGACATTTGTCTAAATTTTGCGTTATGTTCCCTGGAGCCACTAAAAACTTCAATAAACCTTTTTACTAAATGTTGTTATTCCACCCCAGCTCTTATATCATTAAACAAACTATAGGTTTAAAATGTTTTTAATATGGTGGGATACACAGCTTATAATTGTAAATGTCATATACAGCACAAACCTGTACAGTTATTATGCACATAATAAACGCATTACGCAGATTTTTATTTATGAATACTGTTAGAAAATATGTATTTTTTGCACTTAATTTTAATTATTGTGTCTTTTCAAGAAAACTGACTTTATTCATAAATTATTAGTCAACACCTTCTTATACTGACAGTGTTGGTTTATGCATCGTGTTTGACATCTTAAAAGAGGAGTCTCAGGCTGCTGCATTCAGATTGGGGGGGCGGGGGGTGAGGCTCTGTCTGTCTGTCTGCAAACAGGCAGGCAGACGGACAGACAGGCAGACAGGCAGACAGACAAAGAGATGGTAGCTCTCTGGGTCAGCAGCATGTGACTGCATGTGAGAGGTAGACAAAGGAGCGTGATGGCCTTGTGTCTGGTTGGCAACTTTCAGAAAGCCTTTCCTTGTTTTCCATTCATGTTTTATCTGCTCTGTAAATCAGTGTTTTAACTACTGACTGAGTCTGAAAGCAGCTTTTCTGCTCTGATTTTAAGACCACTATTACACTTTTTTTAACAGCTGATGTTGATTATTTTTGCAACTGTAAGTCCAAGATTTTCCTTCAGTTTTCTTAAAACACTGAAGTTGCAGGATGTCACGAGTTACTATGAATGTTGGTTTGGGTCTGAGTGGATCAGTCATGAGTGCAGTTTGCATGATCAAAGTATGTATAACTGTGCTCAGAGTGATGAGGACCAGTGAACCGTGAACTAACCTGCATTCATTCCTAGAAACAGTATGAGTGAATTTGAGTGGTGGTCTGAGAAATGAAACTGCACAGCCCCATAATGAGTGCATTTGAGGTTTGAGGTAAACGAAGAAATTAAGTTTAAAGCTCCCAAAATTTGGTTTGAAATCACATGCATTCATAATATGTAATCATAACTTAAACTAGCTTAATTTTAAGGAAGAAAATCACCAAAAATAGCCCACAGGCTCCTCTCCCATGGCCAGTTTGCCTTTCAGTTGTCTTTTCAGTCTTTCTCTAAGTCTAAATGATGTTCCAGCGCTGCTTGAATAGAGACAGATATGCTGTATCAAAATGTCTCTCATGGTCTTTTTTATTTTCTCTTCACCTTGAGTCAAGAAAAACTCTCTCAGCGTGCTGTCCTGCTTGTTACAAAAGACAAAATCCTCATTTCACATTATTCTCACACAGTCCAAATTCAACGCACAAGAAAAAAGGGCAAAAATATGTGTTTAGGTGTCATATTCACATTATTTTTGACTGGAGCTGAAGCTGGTAAAATACTTGTAACTATTGCAGAATTAATTGAACTGGAAATAAATACAGACTGTGTCCACTCCCATTGATCAGAAACAGTCAGATGTTATTGGATGCTAGTTGTTCTTTAGCTAATGTGAGTCAGTTTTTAGTGTTGACGTGTGGACATAAAGGCAAAACTGTTTATGTGCCCTCTAAACTCCCTGTTTCCGCTTCATACTGACCTCCTCCAACGTCCTCCATGCGCTTTTTCTTATCTTTGAGACTTCGAGTGAGCTGACCTGTCCACCCAAACGGCTATCATCATGAATGCAGTGGATCTGATCTTTGCACCCCTAAAGGATCAGAGGATCATGGGAGAAAGAGCATAGGACTTAAGGCTGCCTATGAAAAATTCATCCCAGCAAAGACCACAGCTCCTGGGAGGCTTAAACTAGTGACCCATGGCTGGTCACTACGCTGTTGACTGAGCACTTCAAGTGCTCTGATGGTGGCTTTAGTGGGAAAAGACTACATCATCCAGAACACCCTCTTCTGATGAAAATCTGACACAATAATCCCCCCAAAATGTCTTCTTTTGACGGGATTTAACCAGGTAATGGTGACTTTAGCCTTTAGTTTCCTTCCTCATATATGGATCCTAATTCAGAAATGTTGTGCAAAAAGCCAGATGCTGCTGCTGAAGGACTGGTGGTCCAGATTTCTTTAGTAACTGATTTCATTTATAATTGACTGGTGAAGTTTTACTTGGCTGCTCATGTGAACAACACAGAATAAAGCAGTAGTTGCTGCAAGAGGCTTGAATGATCTCCAGCTATGCAAAGTGCAGAAGATTCACAACAAAATAGAGGGCCAACAACTTTTCTAAAGTAAAATCAACTGCATAAGCTTATAAGAGTTAAATGGGTCCTTCATTGGACTTGATCTTCTTTATCTGCTCCCTTTGAGGCCTAACAGCAGCTACAGTTCAGGTTAGCTTCAGGTTAAAGATGGCTTTCTTCACCATGTAGCTCGGGCTGAATGTGTGCTGAGCGCTTTGCTTGGCCAAGAGCCATTTGTGCTACAGTCCCAATGAATTGGTAGGGGTGGCCTTTGCCTCGCCATTGTTGATCTCCAAATGGTTGGTTAGCTATCTGCTGAGCCGCAGAGGGTCACGGAGGTGGTGGCACATGATCCTGCTCATCTACAGTACGCTGAGAGGGAGGTGAGTGAATACAGTTCAGGGCCTGGAGCTCTGAATGGAGACAACATCTTATTCTCACCCGTCTCATGAGGAGTGTGTTGATAAAGTGAAATAGTTCATTCTTAACCTTAGAAGCAGTAGCTGCAGAAACAAACTCACTACAAAGTTTATTTATCAGCTTTTCTCACATGATCCTCATCAGTTTGCTCGCTTTTTACAGGAATTGTAGGTGTTTAAATGCCTTTTTTTTTTGTGCAAATTTCCCCATTGTGGGACTAATAAAGGAATATCTTATCTTATCTTATCTTCTTTATGCACCTAAAGGATTTTTCATGCAAATTTCTTTCATGCAAAAAAGCTTAAAGATGATCTACAATTCTGCTGATGTATTAAATATTATCACCAAAGACTATAGAGCTGCTTCTGAATGGTTTAAGGTTTTGTTCACAGCTGAAGTGAAACACTGAATGTGTAGCAGTAACAGGGATGTGACTCACAGAGGCTTTATCATACATTAGTACTCTCCATTCAGCAACAGTAGCTGTTTTAATTAAAAAGACTGTTCTGCATCAAATGCAAGAATGAGGAATACAATAAAATTCAATGGCTGCATGTTATTTCTCTCTCTCTGTCTCTCTCTCATATATATACATATATTCTTATATAATCAAATATTCTTCTATAATTTTCATATCAACAAAAGGTTATTTGCCCGTTAATCACCTATAATCTTAATTTCTGCTATGTATTTATCTATTCCAGTCTCAATTAGAGAAGATTAATAGGCTCTGGTCAGATCAGACTTCTGCTACTCGACTTTGTCTTTCTCGCTATATTACTGCAATCCTTACTGCTGTTACTTATTACCAAATAGCTTCACTATATATGTGAAGATTTTATTGCTTGTTTTGAAAGCTTTTTTCAGTCAGGCGCCTACGTGCGAGCGTGATCACTGTAAAACTTTTCACTGATCCTGAACATCTTGTGATAACAAATGATCAAGCCTTTACAGTTTGTGCTCCTAAGTTATGAATATTTCCTGACAGGTGATCTCAGACTAGCTAAGTCAATATCCTATTATAATATTGTCATTATTTTCTACTTTGCTTAAGTAGTACTATGTTTTATTTAGATATTATATCGTGGCTATTTTACTATTTTTTTAATGCTTTATATTATATTATATCATATTATATTATATTATATTATATTATATTATATTATATTTTTTTATTAAAGGATATACTTATCAGGGTAAAAGAAACAGTAGGCTGACGACAATACACAGGGGGGCGCTGATGTGTTATTAGTAACTCATTTAAGCCGCCAATATTTCCTACAGAAGAACGAAAGACTCCCCGGTTGTTTTTGAGAGGATGTGCGAGAAACGCAGGAAGTCACACTAGAGACAGTTTGACAGATGAAAGAAACCCTTTGACGGAGTTTTATTTTATTCTTTACAACTTGTTTATATTGACCTTCATATATTGACTTTACTGCAGCTAAGGCGAGAGAGGCTAATGAAGCTAACGCAGCTAACGCGGCTAACGCAGCTAACGCGGCTAACGGAGCTAACTGTTAAACAGTTGCTTCTAAGGAGGACATACAGCGACTGAAGGAAGAAGGGAGGTTCAGATAGGAAGGATCAGACACTCATACATAGAAGATAAGGACACTCTGTCATGTTAAATGCAAATAATATGGAGGAGGACACGGTTACTAGTTTGCTAGCTTAAAAGTTTGAATTAAACAGGAGCCAGGTTTGCTAGCAACGCAGCACCTACACTTGTACCATATGTCCCTGTGGTCATATTGTTTAACCTCACGCCGGCGCCTTTTGACCAAAAGTATTATCAACAAGAGCACTTCCCTCAGACATTTTGACCTCTGTGAAAGGTCAGGTATTTTAATTCTGAGGACTATAACTTACTTTTGGAGACATCCCTAGTTTTCCCCAGAGTTAGTATTTGTGCCATGGACTGAAAGCCAGTTTGTAGATTTTCCTCAGCTTCTTATTTATTTACTTAATTCTGCTTTTTTTCCACAGTCCATTTTAGTATCCATCAATTGTTCTGGGGCATTCCAAGAATATTCCCTAAAGTCTCTGTAAAAACTTGTAGAAATAATCTATTTAGAGACTTTGGAGTGACTCTATTGAGGTTTTATACACATGTACTTTTCCCTTTTTTAGCAAACCTATTAGGAACTTTGCCACTGGGTTAGGGTTAGCATAGTTTGCATTGGAGGACATTATTTAGATCATCTTGTAAAATTAAAACTACTTAAAAATGGGAGGCAGTGAGTGAGAAAGACTTTGATGACTAATTTTTCGTTTTGTTTACAAATTCAGTGCTTGAACTCTAATATTTACAAGTGCACGTCACTGAATTATTGTGTGCATGATAATTTCTGTCCAACAACATTCAGTAGTTAGTAAGTCAGTCTTGCAGGACTCTCAGAGTCTGTAGTGGCATTATTAACATCATTCAAAGCCCCTGGCTCACTGGCCTCTCTCCTAGTATACATGTGATTTCTCTATTCTCACTACTAAATCTCACATCAACCCACAAGACCAGTGTGCAGTTTCCCCCCTGGACATCTTCTCTTAGTTGCTTTCATCCTCTTGTGTCACAGGCAGCAGTGAGTCCAGACCAGGTGACTCCATCTGCTCAATGGGAAACATTGTCTTTGCGGATTTCTGAGAATGGAGAAGGAAAATGCCGGAATTCTATTGTAATTACTCGCCTGCAAACGTCATTTTGGGTGTAAGAGTTGATGGAAATATATTTTTGTCACTGATTTTATTCAGTTCATCGCGTAGATAGATAATTGTCCCCGAGGGAAGGCTTTAGTGGTGGGACTTTCTAATTACTTTGGTCCTGTTAGTTGGGTTCACTGGCTTTTACTCATGGATGGCAGGATGCTAAAATCCTAATCTGCTCAGTTGTGTTGGGTCAAAGGCAAATATATTACAAGATTAAATTAAGGATACAATCTCTGGTTTTGTCATAGTGCCCCCTCCCCCCATTCAAAATCCCCACATTATTTTCTTGGCTTAAAATTAATTTGTTGAACAAAACATTTTATAGTTAAATGAGGAAACACTTGTACCAAATCGTAAATTACTAATTAATCTGTCCATTCATATGTGACATTATCTCTGTTGTTTTCCAGACATTTTGATTATAAAAAACTTTTGTGTTGATGTATTAACATAATCCCGGCTGAACTGGGAAAGTATTAGATTTATTCTGACAGGATATGAGCAGGAGCATCAAATTTCTCTGCTAGATACAGTTTGGAGTCATTTATTGAATAGCTAGATGGCTAGATAGATAGATAGATAGATAGATAGATAGATAGATAGATAGATAGATAGATTGACACATTTAATTTAGTATAAGTTACTTCTACCAATACCAGAAATACCTTATCTGACGGTGCATATAATAAGCAAGTTTCCTCTCACCATGCTCTGACCCTATGACCTTATTCTCAATACATCTAGTTCAAGTGACCCCCCTTCTTCCCTGCCCCCATTTATTGAACTTGCATTTGCTCAAAAACTGCAAATATATATTAATTTTTTTCTTAATCTAGATACGTTGTAAAGCTATCAAGGCATAAAAATATAGCAGAAGCTAAACCACAGAATTATGTTCTTATGAAAAAAAGAGCTTTTCTCTGAAAAATGCAGCCTATGGGTTTAGGTTTTCCTCAAAACGTCTTTGTCTCTGACCTGTCTGACCTTTCTACACTTTAAATCTGTGGAGTTGACTCACCTTGTCAATGCAAGTTAGGCTCAGTGGTTTAGTTTTAACAGCTTTCCCTTCCAGGGCAATCAGCATTAGTCTTAAATCACAAAAAATTAAATAAGTTAATGTTAATTGTCACCTTTCAAGTAATCTTTACAAATCAAGATGCTTTAATAACCCAACCTAAACCTCTTTAAATGATTCCAAATCATTCAGTTGTTGGGGAATGTTTAATCTAACATTTGTTTGTATTTCTCATGAAACTCATGAGAGTTCCTTGAACAAAATAAATGGTTGCAGGCTGTTTGGGGGAGGCGGCCAAGCAGTGCGGGGAGTTTGGTTATAAAAAGAAGGAGAAAATGCTTGAATGAGAAAGTTTTCTGCTATTAGTGCAGAGCAAATTCTGCCACTCCCCCCTTCCTCCTTCTCCTCTTCATCCTCCTCCTCCTCCTCCTTCTCCTTCTCCTCCTCTGCTTCTTTACACCCAGACTGCTCAGGAACATCTCCCTCCTTTGCTGGGGAGCACAGGAGAGAAGAAACACCTCAGTCTCTCGTCTTTAAACACAATTACTGTGCTCAGAAATATAAAAGCAAAAACAAAAGCAACAGTCCCAGCATCAGAAGCAAATAACAGCATCTTTACAGGATCGTCAGCGTTAATTAACTTGTGGTTTTGCAGTTGGAAGTCCATCGTTTAACAACATAAACTTTATCATCATCATCATCATCATTGTCTTTTTCTTCATCATCCCAATCATCCTCATCATCATCTAGAACTGTCTACATCTTTAAAGGTAAGTCTGTAAACCCTCCTGTCTCTTTCTTTCTCTTGTTTAAATAAAAATAGTTTGAATTTAATTTGAATTTCTTTCTGATGTTTGCTCTGGTTCCTTTGCATTTTTTCATTTTGTGGATTTATTCCACTGAGCTACAGTAGCAGGCTTTGTTTTAGGGGGTTTAAGCATTATGCCTTAATACAGTACCACAGAAGCTTTGTAAAAATCCCTTTCAATCCACTAATATGTGAACAACTGTGTGATGCATGGATGAAACACTGTTTTATGTTATTTTCTTTTATTTTTTGCAACACAAACTGATAAAAAAAACCATTAAACTAGAAAAACCCAAACACTTGATAAATGGATAATCCTTTGATACAGTTATTTGTATTGTGGTTGCAGTAATTAGTCTCTTAGTGTTCTTTTGTCTTTTTCCTTCTGCACTTGCTTCAAGCTATTTATCTTGATTTTTTTTTAAATTGCTGTGAACGAGGATGAAAATCCTAAGAAAGCAGTTTGTCTTTTGTCGTCACACTCTGCCCAGAGGCAAGATGTCAAATAAAAAGGATTATTCTTCTCTGTGATGAGGCACATCACAACATTGGACGAGGATATTATGTGAGACATATTAAAAATACCACTCGACATTATTCCCAATGCTAAAAGAAAAGTACATGCAGATTTTGGTATGTAGTTTATAGAATAATCTGAGTTTTCTCCATGGATCAAATCATGATGTATAACTTGATAGGGGTCACTTGAAGAAAATATTCTTGGAAATAGTTGAAGGATCAGTGATGCGTCTCTGTGTCGCCTCTTTACAGGATTGTAGTCTCACTCCTTAAAGAGGTACAGAGATCTTAAACATCACACGTGAGTTCATGTTGCCCTTCATGTGAGCAGTAATCCCACTGAATTGTTGCCTTTGTGTCGGTGAAGGCCATTTCTGCTATGGCTGACCTCGTCCACTGACCCCCTGCTGTGCTTTACAATCAGCTGTTACAGTTACTTTGTAAAACCAACACTGATATTTATGGCTCATACAGTGTACTCTTACTGGCCTGTGGCTCAGTTATCAGCTCAGGATGGTGCCTTTCTGCTCTACAACAGAGTCCCTTATCCATTTTTGTCCAGGCAAAAGAAAGCTAGTGATGTTAAGGCTTATGGGGAAACTTGTGCCCCTAACTTACCTTGTGATTTGGGTTAAGGTTGTGATGGAATACTCCGTTAATCTTTAAAGTCAAATGAATGAAACTCATTTTTGTTTCAGTGAAGATAACGAAATTTATGAAATTATGAAATTAAATAAGGTGGAGAAAGTCTTACTATAAACTTAGAAATTGTTGTTGTAACTTGCAAACTGCTATAATTAGTATTTTCAGATTAACAGTGAGTCTCCTGATTACTTGTATGTGAAAGATATCGCTCGTAGTGATTAATGCACAAAACATTACATGCCGACTCTGCAGTTCCTCTTCGTGTAATGAAGGTTTTAGAACATTTCTTACAACATTTCTTCTCAAGTTATTTATAGATTTTCTGAAGCATCTTTTAGTTTATTGTTTTGGTTTTCAGCAGCTAATGAGTTAGATTTCTCCCTCGCAAAAAAATACTGAGTGACTACAAATGAATGCAGATGTTGCTCTGTACCTCCTGACTGTGCTAGCAGGCTGTTTGCTGTTGACTGTTTGCTGACATGTTAGGCACATTAACTTAAATCCCCTGGGAAAGCAACACCGGGATTGGTTCTTTGTTATGAAATTTCGCGTCTAATTTGCTTATAATAAACAGCTAAAAAGTATGAGAACATACTTATGTTTGTTTTTGCTGCCCCCTGGTGGCCAAAAAGTCAGATATGCAGGTTTAACTCTTGAACATACCTATTTTTAGACATCAACTAAATCAAACCTCTGCTTCCTTCTTCCCTGCAGCAGTCTCACCATGTATTTGGAGAACAAAAGCAACCTGGAGATGGAGATGTCTCAGACGGCAGCCCAAGGCCATCAGGGCAGGAGCAGCCTGAGGTCACCGGAGGCCGTTGCAGGAAACTTTGGGGAGCTGCGTTTGCTGCAGGGCATTTCAGAGAGGAGAGACACCCAGAAGCTACAGCAGTCTGCAGTTCTTCCCTCGGGACAGTGCGTCATCCACGCTGAGGGCTTTGTTCCAGTTAGACAAGAGGATGGGTATGCCTGTTAAGCATCTTTTTGCTCTCTCATGGCATCTTTTTGCCAATATATGTCATTTATTTTTCGATTATTTTAAAGAAAGCTGCTCTAGAGGCTCTGATTCGTTGGTTGATGGCATCCTCTAAAGTCAAAAGAGAGCTATGCTAGTGTGTTTGAGAGAAGTTTAATGTTAAGGCAGATGTATTTCAGTTCATTACTTTCAACAAGTAACATCTGGAAGTTATCTTAGATTTGAATTAGAACACTGTGCCAGTGTTGTGTTTACAACTTGTTTCTGCTGCCCTCTAGTGGCCAGAAACAGTTCTTGTAGGTTTGTGTTTGAGGTCTCTTGTGATTAAGTCGTTTTACAGAGTTTACAGACTTAAAGTTTTTTGTGTGTGTTCTAGTTTAGAAAGAGATTTGCACTCATTTTCTCTTCTCACTTGGTCCTCTGGTGTAAAGACACACAACACTTTACAGAATTCAAACCACACGTACGTAATCACATTACACATGCCCTGCTTGTTTAATCCTCCAGGCGATGTATGAACATACATGGAAAAGACTTGAATTTTCTTGTAAAAATACAAGCATTCACACACAGGGAGGCTTAACTGTGTGTGTGTGTGGCTGTGGGTGTGTATCTCAGTCACTCAGGGGGGCGCTAATCTCAAGCCCGTGGATGTGACGTTTTTGGGATTAAACTGGGGAATTTCTTGCCTCATGAACTCAGAAAGTCAAAGCTGCACATGACAAACACTGTACTACAGCTGATGTGTGTGTCCTGCACATACCTCTGGTTTGATGGATCAGCTGTTCTGTTTAGCCGTTGCAGAAAGTGAAAATCAAGCACTATTTTTTGATATCCTGCATATTATGGAAAATGACAAATAACACAGATTTAGAGATTTTTAGTATGTTGTAGCATTTGGTTTTAGTTTTGTAGACCTAAACTTGCTGTTTTGGTTCAAGTATTGTTAGAAAAAAAGATCTGGAAAGCCCAAAATATGCAGACAAAGTAGTGACTCAAGAGCCAGTTATTTGCCTCAGGGACTGTTGGAGAGAAAATCAGAGATAAAATTGGACTAAATATTGGACTTGTATTCATCAAAGAGCCAGACACGTGACTTTAAATGAAATGCTAATGTTGCTATGTAGTGCTGCTGGGTGTGCTCAAAAGCAGCTGTTTAAAAAGTTTGACTTGATAACTTAGAATATAATATGTGAATGTTTACAGTTTGCTGCCCCCAAGTGGCCAAAAAACAGAGGAGACCAAAAACAACCTCACATAGTTACCAGAATAGATTTTTTTTATATAATGAACAGAAAGTATTTCTTCATGACCATAAATAAATAGTAAATTATGACCCATTTTCCATTGGTCTGTATTAATCACACTGACTGGCCCTTGTGTCCTCAAGAGACTCTGTCTTCCAGCCACAGCTTGTGTGCTGTCTGGCCTTAATATCCCTTACAGACTGCTCTGTAGAGTGCGACTCTGCAATATCCATCCAAAGTCGCATCCAGGGGACGAGATGGGAGTCATGTAAGGGAAAGAGGAGGAGAGAAAACATTTGTAGACATGCCGTAAATCTCTTTATAGTTGTATAAGAGAATCTAAGAGGATTAATGCGGCTGACTTCTGTAAAGTAATCCACACTCCTTTATCCAACACATTCATTGATTCAAAGCACCCATCTGTCTGGAGCATTTGGGGTATCGATTGCCAGATGTGTTAGACAATAACAACAAAACACACTTAAATCATTATGAAATGCTGAATTACCTCCCCAACTACAACAGGATTTAATGGAAACCATCACAAACTAACCTCTCAGCATAATTTACATACGATAATGCATTAATTAACCCACAAAATTGGAAGAAAATGACAACGTAAGTAATGAAAAACTGCTTCCAGGTTGAGGAGATGGACAGACTGTGCTCAGACACCCAACCCTTTTGACAGTCAGAGGCTAAAAACCCTTCAAGATTATAAGATTAGCCGAGAGGGGACCTTAATTTTTCAAGAAGATTTCCATCCAACAGTTTTGGCTGAGTGGGCTGGTATTCCATTACATAATGACTCTCATGACGTCTCTACTGTTGTCAAAGTAATTGCTGAGATGACTGTGGGCTTGATGAAACAGTGGATTGGCGTCTTCTGTAAAGTAAAATAACATAACCATTAATGTGACAGAGGACGTCATTGGTGCTTTTTAGGGGCATTTAACACAAAGAACTCTCAACAAGAGCTGCTTTAGATGCACATATGTGAGTATTTTTAGCTTGGAATACAGATAAAGATAGATATATATGGTGTGTGTGAGTGTGTGTGTGTGTGTGTGTGTGTGCGTGCGTGTGTGTGTGTTGGTGTGAATGTGATTGTTGGTCGAGACCCAGCTGTGATGCTCTGAGGGCAACGGCCTGCAGGAGCCTTTGGGATGCAGTGCAGCAGCAGGGTGACAAAAAGACTCTTTAATGGTCTCCTCAGGTGTTGAGACACCAGCTGCTCACCCACCTTTCTGCCCCCCGAGGGTTAAAAAGGGTCTGACAAGCTGCTTTAACCAGTGACTGACAGCTGTGTCCATGACAGCCGAGAGATTTTCTTTTGCAGCCAAAGTTCACAAAAATCCTGTGTTTCATAAGCAAAGATTCATGATTTGTTATTTTTAAAAATCTTTTAAATTCTTTATGTTTAATTGCCTTTTTTCAGGCACAATTTCAGCGTGGTGAACATTCTCAGAGGAAAAACAAACTCAGCCAATATTACAGAGAGGTCGCCTCTGCTGAGATTCTCTCAAGATGACAGGTGAGTAATCCTTCATGCTTCAGGTTATACGTGGATATTCAATATTTAATAAATAACTGAGACGGTGAAATTAGAAAACAAATGTAAAATGTAGAAATGAACTTATATTTTGTTTTGTAACTGCTGTAAATAAATGTGGATCCTTTCCTATAAAATAAAAATAAAAACAAGTTGATTATTTTCAAAAGCATTTTTATTTTTTAATGTCACTTTCATGGTGTTTTCACCATTGACACAAATAAAGATGGATGACATGACGGCTATTGTGAAGAAAAGCAAAAATGTCTCACTGCCCCCTGGTGGCTGGCTTCAGTACAGGTTATAAAGTCTGCCCTCTACATGTTGGCAGATGGGCCAAATTAAAAAATCAAACTGCACTTCAAATTAATTTTTCCGAACCATGTTTTTGTTATCTTAGGCAATTCTTTTTGTTCTAGAGTAATTTCCATATTTATGTTTTTCTTGATGAGGTTTGGTTTGATTTATCGGCACATTAAGCCTCAATATGTTATATTTTAGAATTTATTCATATGAAAGCGTAAGCTCAAAACATCTCTTTCTGTTTGTAAAAGTTTAAATCTTAAATCTTATGTTGTTTTTCAGAAAGTCTTTGTTGTCTGACTGGAATCTCTGTGAAAATAAAAAATAAAAAAATGTATTTTTGCTTTTAATATTTTAGGCAGAACTCAGACAATATGACAAGCTTGTGTGGTTGTTGGATGAAACGGCTCAGTTTATTGAACGTCTATGTACAACCCTTCTTACATTGATTCAATTGACTGGTGTACAACACATGTAATTAAATTGTGATTATACAATGCTTGTTTTTTTGCAAAATTTTTTTTTAGCTCAGTATAAGGAACATTTTTCAATTTTAGAGCTAAAATCCACTGCTGCTGTCCTTAATGCCTCTCTCTGGTGTTTATTTCAGTCAGTGGATCTAAAATGCTCAGTGCTCAGAGGACTGACAGTGATTATTGTTTTCCAGTATAACCTACATGACCCTGCATGATCCCAGCTTCGTCGGAGGGGAAGAGCCCTGGGACAATGGCTCCCTGGATTTCGAGAGGAGGTATCGGCTGGGAAGTGAGGTCAACTGCTTGTCCCTGTCCCGCTCCAGCTCCTCAGAGAAGAACGACCCTTTGGACAACCTGAACCGCAGCTTCAGGCTCACCAGTAGTATGAGGTGAGACCCCTCATGCTGACATTGGAAAAAAATGTGGCTAACTGGAATAATCAGGTCCCTTAGTATGAAGTTGTGTCTACTTGACATCTCTTGTTTATGAGTTGGAAGCAGTGTAAATAGAAATTTTCTTCTCTGATAAGGAAAAATACTCAACAAAATAAAAGCACAAAGTTAGAGAGGGGTAAATTAAACATTTAACAGGATTTTGTGGAATTTATCTTTTTAATTTCCCATTTAGGATAACATTTCAGGACAGCACAGATTCATTTGCACCTTTTGGAAACTGCTGGAATAAAGTTGGCTACATCAGACTGAACAATCCTTTACTTTTTTATCTTTTCAGATGCTGTTTCAAAGCCTTCAAAACTGTCACAATATTTACCATTGTTGTGCTCTGCAGTGTAAGTGAATGTGTCCCTCAAGACTGTCTGACACATTTGGTATAATGAGACAATAGCAAATTAAGTTGATTATTTGCTCAAAACTATTCTTTCAGTAAGTTTTCTTATTGAAAGATTAACTATATTGAAGAATGTTTTCTGGTTTCAGCTGTTCTTCAGCATGTATCCTGACCGACACAACCCCACAAGGATGCTGGCAGTTTCAACAACAGACAGTTTTTGTATCCTTTCCTGTGGTATAACTGTTGCTGCACATTTGTATTTTATGACATGTTCTGTAGTTTTAAACCAAAAGTGGGATACAAAAACTCCAGCAGGCCTTGAATCAACAAGGAGAACATGGACATGCAACATGATTCAGCTACTTTGACTACTGGGTCACACACAGACACAAAAAAGAAAAAAAATACTTTGATAAAATTTTAAAACTGTGTTTAATCCACAAGAATCTTAATGTAGCTTAAATTAGAGTGAATCCTGCAGGAGTAGGTGACATAGAGGTGAAAAATAGTCATAGCAAACCTAACAGGTGAATAAATGATCCCTGTTGCTGTGTTTTAATGTTTACTAAAATCTTTGAGTTGTAACCAAGGAGGGAGGATACAATTGTGTTTATTATATTATGAAAATGACTGAAGAGGAACACTGCACAGTTCATGAGTATGGAGATTAAAGTGGAGCATTTAGACGGTTTAAATGTCATTTCAAACAAAAACAGCTGTCTTCCAAAGACTCAGTTCCAGTGTCATTTTAGATACATAAACAAACATTCAACATATGCACATTTTTCTCTTGACGGCTTGAACCCCACAGCCATGAACCTGACAGATTTTCGGGACAACGCTCTGCTGAAGCTCCAGGTGGCGGGGCCTTTCACAGGGGGGATGATCGACCTCACAAACCAGGAGTACGTCCTGATCCAGGTGGAGCAGACGGAGCAGCCAGGACAGCGGAGGAGGAGGGCTCAGCAGGTGACGGCGACTGTGTGATTCTTATTCCCTCTTGGCTGTATCATCCGTTAACACTGAAGTTTTAACTGATTTGTGTGCTTCTGTTTATTAACAGGTGATCCATAACTGGACCATCCCCCTGCATGCTGAAAGAAGTGACCAGATACAGTTGACAAAGACGTTTGAGATGCTCAGCAGGTACTCAGAACAGTGTATGACACTGCTGGTTTTGCTTCTCTGACTGGTCTCCAAAGGGACTGTACGACTGTATAAATGCTATTAGATGGTCAGAAAAGTGGGAGTGTTATGTAATTTTTATTTTAGCTTGAGGGGAGTCTGACTTTTCTTCAGAGTACAGGTGAAGACCTTTTTTCACGTCTACTGCATCCCAGATGGTGTTTTCACACAGTATTTTCCACTTTTACCAGAGAAAAGACTTCAATGATGAGATTTAACTGGTCAGTTTGATAAATGTGCATCTGGAACTCTCTTTCTTGCAATGGATAAGACAGTCCAAAATGGTGCAAGGGGAGGATTTGCTTTTTTGGAGAGTAAAACAGGAAGTTTATCCCACCACTCAACCCCAGTTGCTTTCACACAGACCCTAATAACTTGTAAATATAGAAAACAGGATGAGTAAGCAAAATATGAACACCTACACAGTATAATCTCATCCAATACAATAAAACCTCCCTCTTCTGTGAGGACCATTTTACAAATTTCAAATAGAAACAAAACTTTATGCAGTTATTTGGTCAATATATATTAATTCATTAATTTTTAACATGAAAATCCTTTTGTAGCTTAAATTAGGTGAATTTATGCAACATAACCAATAATACTTTTTATTCTATTTAGAAAGATGCAAGTTAATTTTATTCTATTTTTATTTTATTTTTATTTTCACACATTAAACACAACACGACAGATTCCTGACAAAATTTTTTAGTTTAGGGACTGATAATGTTTAATGAAAGAGACAAAAATACACATCATTCTCACTTTTTGTGCTGCCTCCTCTCCCACGCAGTGACCCCATCATCATCACCGTTCAGGCCTTCCTGCAGGACAACGAGGTGGTGCCTTTGTCAATGACCCACCAGTCGCTCTACGTCAGCGTGGAGACTCAGGTGGCCATCGCCGGAATCATCCTGGCTGGAGTTTATGTTCTCATCATCTTCGAGGTGAATGTCATGTGATGCTCGAGCTCTTTTATGGATGATAAACAAGTTTTTCAGTACAGTATCTGCTGCTGGAAATGTGTAACACATACAGCAGTTATTTATGGCAGATAAAGCTCGCCTGAAACTCACCTTTTCTACCCACACTAATGCACTGTATTATAGTATATGAGATATGAAATAATCGCTTATTTTCCACATTAGTTGGCATTACTTTGATGTGTTGCTCACATACTTGTTTAAATTGAAGCTCTCTGGATGTAAATCTGTAACTTTCATAAATTTCCAGTCAGCATTTGGTTTTAATTACAGGATAATCTTAGGTGTAAACATGCCAACAGTAAGCTGTAACGGGGGGGGCAAAACTGTGGTGTGAAAGTCAATAGTGAGCTATGAGAGACGACAGCAAAGTTACAGTCTGCATCATCATCTCTGTTACTGACATGGCTGCTTGCAGAGGCTGTAATTAAGAGTGTGAGGGAATATCTCTAAGTGGTGGAGCATACAGTGCTGTGCTATTCAGACATCAGCAGAGGAGACATCAGCTGACTCCAGCTCTGTCAGGTCTCCATTTATGAGTGTCTCACTCATCTGAGAGATTTATATCCATCAGACTTCAACTAAATGACTGATCACACTGACTTTCACACACATTCAGGGTTAAACTTCAACTTCAGCTTTATTGATATTGTTCCTGCACGGTGATTTATTATGCAGCAAGTCATACATGTAGGACAACAAGACTCATAGCACAGACAAAAGAAGGAGAACAGCACTGAACTATAAGCTACATGTAACACAACCATGAGTTCTCACAACTTATAAATCCATATTTAAAGAAGCTAAAAAGTGCCAAAGCTTGCATGATAAAATTCATCATGCCATGAATTAGAGTGCCATTTTTTCCATCAAAAGGTGCCATGTACAATACTAATAAAATCAAGATAAATATTATGAATTTTTAATTCTCTGAATGATAAGTTCAAATAAAGGGATCCAAAATACAAATAAGCTTTAATTATCTGAATGATTCAAGATACACTATTACTGAGGCTAGTTTAAAGAAATTGATATTAAAAAGTTACATTTAGTGTCATTTAATCCTTTTTCAAATTTATAGATTATCACTCTACATGATTATATGAGTCTGAGTCTACACTGTATATAAAAGCCCTGATAGAGGTCTGAAGTAGACTCACAGTGCAGTTTTCATTTTAACACTTTTGACAGACTGAGGTAGAAAAAAAGAGAGGATGCTTTTGTTCTCTTTCATTTATTATCTGAACAGATGTATTCAGAAGTTTCTAAGAGTCAGTAGACAGTCTGACTTTTTATTCATCTTGACTGATGAAACCCAGTTTAGTGCCGAGTAGTTCAGCAAGGTCGGTTTCCAAAGAAGAT
Source organism: Acanthurus leucopareius (assembly GCA_029814765.1). Lineage (NCBI taxonomy): Eukaryota > Metazoa > Chordata > Actinopteri > Acanthuriformes > Acanthuridae > Acanthurus > Acanthurus leucopareius. The sequence goes on from JAQMCX010000046.1 coordinate 9,062,363, forward strand.
GATTACTCCTCTTCTCATTAAGTGTAGTTCTTTTACAGCAGACAAAAGAATTGACATGTAAAAAATGTTCTTTTGCCAAAATAACATTAATATAACACAACCACAAAATGAAAATTGAATTAAAATGTTTTTTCTTATTATTTATAGTGAGCCAGTCTTCCATTTAGGTCAAGGCAAAAGTCACTGACCCTAGTTTCTTCACTAAGAACAGCCTCTGCCGAACATTTAGTGACCTACTTTCCTGCAATTTAATGCAATGCCATGAATGTCAGAGAAGAAGCTCTGGCTAATAATACATAACATGCATGCTTATTATAGGCCTCAATTTTTAATAATAGGGATCATACATGGGAGTAATGATAGAGCCCGGTTAAAGAGGGAGCGTTAGCTCTTAACAGCATCATGGAGATGTCAGAAATATCTTCTCCATGTTCTGCTTTTCTTGACATTTTAAAGAAGAAAATGACAGATTATCATAGCCGTCTGGAACAAAAGCCTCATAGAGTTTTTTCTCCCTCATCTTCTAGCTGTTGCAGCTCCTATAAATTTGACATCCTTTGAGAATAATTGTTTTTTCTTTTCTTTTTTTTGAGAATGTCTCTTGGAAATGCAGACTACAGTTTGACAAGCGTTAAATGACATCAGACTTCTTCAGTCACAAATACAAAAAAGTGAAATAAATCACTGGGTTTAGAAAGATGCAAGGTAATGCAACATTAAATTTTATATGACAGATACCACAAAAACATTGTAAAATAAATGAGTGACTGACTGAAAGAGTGTAATTTTGCAGCAGCAACTGTCATTCCCTCAGTTTGACAAACCAAAGTATCAGGGCCTTTAGCTTACTTATGAAGTAACTTTGCAAACAGTAAAGAATCAGTCAGAATAAAGTCAGAATTCTCATGGATGTAAATGGACATCTTGCTTTGACTATATATAAAAGTTCACATTTACATATTGTCATCATCTTTAATTCAGAGGCATCAAATTATGTTTTTCTTGTGAACCTTTTTTTATAATGTTTCAGATTGTGCACCGCACTCTTGCTGCCATGTTGGGATCGTTGGCAGCTTTGGCTGCTTTGGCTATCATTGGTGATGTAAGTCTCTTTTACTCCTGATTAATATACAACCTAATCTAGTGAGAACCACTTTGTTTATCCAGACACTGTAATTTTGTCAAAATATGAGAGGGTATTCTTCCAAAGGTTAAGCTAATAATAGTGACAGGGCTAAATTAGTGAGAAAGCTAGCTAGCTTAGTAACTGTAAGTTAGCCAGCTAGCATAGCTAAATTTGCAGCAAGTGACAATTTATGGTACTTAATAATGAATAAACTCATGTCAAATCTAAATATTTTGTGTGTTTCTTCCACAGCGGCCCAGTCTGGTTACTGTGGTGGAGTGGATTGACTACGAAACACTGGCTCTTCTGTTTGGCATGGTTAGACCCACGAATTTAAACATGTTTTGCAGTCTGTTAATTTAATTGAGAAATTTCTTTTGCAACTGTCTGATTTGTAACATTTTAGATAGAGAAAAAAAAATCAGGCATTGCTTTATTTTATATTATCACTTGACCTCTAAACCTCATTTTCACTTTCTGTTTTATTTCTGTGGAGGCAATTGATATTCACAATACAAAGTCTTGTTTCCATGGAAACAAACATTTCATGTTAACTTTAGTATTAAATTGAACAGTATGCTTCATATGAAGGCCTTAAAACTGAATGAATTTTTATTTAACTCATTCTTTTCAGACACGCCGTAATTTTTAGAGCTCATTTATTTCAAATATTCCACCTTTGTTACTCACATAAAGGATACTGTGATAAATTTCACAAAGATGCACGACCACAGATGGCAGCCTCCTTTGGACAACTTCCATTGTCAACAGCTGCTGCTGAAATTTTTCATCCTATTCTGAGAAACAAAGCAGGGAGGGAGTTTCAGAAAAATATTCCAAACATTTCAAATAAACACATATTTAGACAGTAAATGTATTGAGGCAGTAAATGTGCTATATAAAGCAACTATTTTATATAAAGCAACTACTTTATATAAAGCAACTACTTTAAAATGTTTATGTGTGTTTGTATGAAATGAGGCAGCGTTAGTTTTATTTTTAGAGCATAAACTCCCAACATAAGTTGTCTCGAGACACTTTACATATAGAGTAGGTCTAAATCACACTGTAGTTTAATTTAATTTAATCTAATAAAACGTAACAATTAGGAAGCAATGCTCCCATGAGCGCTTGGCGACACTAGTGAGGAAAAACTTCCTTTCAACCGGCGACCTCAGAACAGTTTTTTAAGGGTTTCGTCCTGTCTTTTCTTTTTAAAAAAATACATTTTCAGACTGTATTATTTGCTCTCCTTTTGCTATCATACCTTAATGGGTGTAATGACAATGTAAAAGAATATCCCACAGCCCTGAAAGTGGAGCACAGTAGAGATTTCAGTCTCACTGTCCACCGTCTCTTACATGAACACTATCTTCTTGTCTGAGAAAACTATTTTCAGAGTCATATATAATCTTGTTACATAATGGAAAATAGTTGTTTTTAGAGAGACTTGACAGGTGAAAACATAGTTTTTGATGCACTGGTCTGTCTTGTTTCCATAATATGTCTTCTTTTAGATGAAAGGACCACATTTTAATTCAGATTTCTGTGTTGAAAATGCAACCAAATATTTAACTCACTAATGAATCATTTTCATATGTACACATAAAATTTGAGAAACTTCTGACACAAAAAATTATTTTCTCAATGTAAATGTCAACTGTAACTGGGAAATTTGACCGTAATAACTATATTTGCACTATTTTTCGCCTGCACTGCCTCATTTTTCAGAAAAGTGTCCTGTTTCTTTCAGATGGTTCTGGTTGCCATTTTTTCAGAGACTGGCTTCTTTGATTATTGTGCCATGAAGGTGAGTGATGATTATAATGACGGTCGCCAGTGCTAACATAGAAAATAACCAAATCAGTACAATCAGTGTTAAAGTGTGACATTTTGTTCATGAAGGTGTACAGTACAATAGCAGTTATTTCCTAGTAATGCACCATGGGGATTTTGAGTGAGGAGTCTATGAAAAAAATGCCTCCCACTGGCATTTTTGAGTTTTCTCAGAGGCGACAGGCTTTGTGCTATTTCTGAAATCTGCACTGATGCATGACGAGCCCGTAGATGTTATGTTGACTAATCTGACACCACCAATATTTGGAAGGACCTTTGTACTATAAGATGACCTTACATGTTTTGATGCCTATCTTTACATCCTGACTCAGAGGCACAGCACCATAACAAGCTGACAGGAATGACATTTATTTTGTTTTGAGGAAAAGATCAGACATCTAGGTTGGTACTGTCTATTGAAATGAGCCAAAGTTGTTTCATATTTCTTATTTATAAAAAAGGGGATATTTTACTGCAGCTGCTCTCAGTATGAGCTGATTAACATCACCTTTGAGCTGTTTATACCTCAAATTCTAGCTGTGAAGTAAATTTAGCTAAAGTTGTATTCTTTTAGTACTGCAGATCCTATCCTATGAATAATAAAAGAAGTACACTTTCTCACATAAGTCTGTTGCTCTACAGTAGAAAATTAGACCTTAATCCTCTCTGTACAAGGTCAAGGTTTCCTCCCGGCAGAAAAACAGCTCTCGGATGCTCAGTTTTAATCCTGAATATTCCGCGTGGATGTTGAAGGAGGGCGAATGCCTTTGTCCTTCAGGTACAGTAGCACTCAGACCAGAAGAACAGAGGGATCATGCAGGCTCATGAATTTTAAGTGTAAAGAGTTAGACAAGGGCAGGCACTCTAAATTAAAATACCCTCTCTGGGAACAGTGTGGCAGCTCTGACATGTCGTACTGTTGCACACAAAAGGTGGGCATCCTGAGCCTCTCCCAAGAGGAAAAGGCTTGTGTAGCAGCACTAAAGGCTGAATATGAATCTCTGCCTGATTCAATAATATAGACTGTGGTTATTTTTGGAATCTCAGGTACGATACCTGGTGTAGTGCTACTACTCACAATGGAAATTAAAGCATCAAAGTGCTCCTTTGTGATGTTTCTTTGATATTCTTCATGCTCCAACAGGCCGAAACACATGTTTGAAGTGTCAGAGCTCATCCTCAGCAACACCACGCAATGATGGCTTTGACTCATTTTTCCTAGATGTTAAATCTTTCCTGTACTTGTAGTGCGAGTGCACCAAGACATTCACTTAATACGTCGTTTTAAGTGCCATTAACACTTGACTCATCACTATGTTCCTTCTCCCCGTAGGCTTACCAGTTATCCAGAGGAAGAGTGTGGCCAATGATCATCATCCTCTGTCTCATTGCTGCCATTCTCTCTGCGTTCCTGGACAACGTGACCACTATGATGCTTTTCACCCCTGTCACGATAAGGTACAGGACAGTCATTTGATGTTTCCATCCGTCTCTGATTTTAACCTGCATATCCTAATTTACACCAGAGGCAGAGAAGACTGGACTTGTTCGCTTTCTTTCAGACAGCTTAATGAGAAGATTTATACCAGTTTTAAGTCAGCACAGTAAATATAAAGCTATGAAAGTTTAACACACAGACTGAAAATAGAGGGGAGCATGTAAAATGGTGACCTGTTTTCAATAACATTTTGTTTAAGAGCGACTATCAGAGTTAGAGCCAGGCCAGAAGTTTCCTCTCGTCCCCTGTGTTTGTGCTAAGCTAGGCTAACTGACTGCTGGCTGTAGCATCATGTTTATTATTAACCTGATCACTGAATATTACTCATTATATACCTAACACGTAATGCATCACAGTAATTTTTCATCAGATACAGAACATTTTTATAATTGATAAAAGATAATGGTTATTTTAAATCATAACCAAATTTTTCGACAAGTTTTATAGCTTTTAACTTGCATCTAATTCTAATTCTTGTATCTAATCATGATTTGTATCCAGAAACTCTGTAGTATTTTTTCACCCCCTCACATCCACTGGATTACTGGTGCAAGATTTAAGTTATGAATATTTGCTTTTTTTTGGACATGCTTGACATTTTTTGATTTGTTTGATAATCCACTAATGAATTAAGTAATACACATATGTTGAACGCATAAAAAGCTTTTCTATACAGCAATTTCAAGTAGGTCCAAAAGATGGATGTTTAAGGGTTAAATAGTCATGATCATGGCCTATTTTCTGAGAAAAGCGGAAACACATTACATTCCTAACAACAGAGCTACTACACAGAAGCTACAATTACTTCAGTACAGTGTGAATTACAAATCAGCTGAATGTGAGCCGCCCACTTCTGTCCCTCCCCCTCATTGTTAGTCTCTCTTTTCTCTGCCCTTAAATTAAGTCCATACAACAAACCATTATTAAGTGCTCAAAATGGCTTTTGGCTGCCAGAATGTCAGAATAAAGATGATATTTGACTTGACTTATATTAGAGACCTGATAAATATAACCCACATCCAGGTAAAACTGTCCTCTAATCTGTTCCCAGCCACAAGAGTGGACATCCTTAAATCCATAATGATAAAGGACCAATGATTTTTTATCTTCCAGTATTTGCTTTTTATTCCTGTATTTATTTCTCCCCACCCACTGCAATATAATCGGGGCTTTTTCTGTCTCTATCTGATTTTGCAGGTTGTGTGAGGTGCTTAATCTAGATCCCAGACATGTCCTGATTGCAGAAGTAATCTTCACCAACATTGGAGGGGCTGCCACAGCTGTCGGAGATCCACCCAATGTGATTATTGTATCAAATCAGGACCTGCGCAAAGAAGTAGGCACTTTCACAGCTCTCTGCCCAAACTATCGCATTAATATACTTTAACAGATCAGCTCGGTGTAATCCGAGACATGAACCAGACGCTTAGTAAAGCAAACATAAAGCCCTTCAGCATGTGTGTTAAAGAGTCGGAGTTTAAAGGCAGTCATGCTGTTGCAGAATCCTTTTCTAAGTCTTCATATTCCTCAAATAAGCTTTGACATTTATGACCTAATATAGACTTTATAATGCATCCACATTTACAGTGTACATACAGACATTTATAGCGTTTCACAGATATGCATTGTGAGTGAATTCAATCATCGGTGTTTGCTGGGTCGTACACGTGTTGTCTCTGTTCAATACGATCATCTTTGTGTATTTACACAATCGTGAGTCGTGACCCTTATTTACGTTGATGTGCAGGTGATAAATGGAGATGTAGTGGCAGTGAAAGCAATTTATGTTTTTGCTGCTGCCGTCATAAATCACAGGAATTAAAAATGTCAAATGGAGAAAAAAAACTGTAACACCTCCTCACCGTTACATACTGTTGCTTCAGCAGTCATCTCAAAGTCAAATATTTTTAAGACTTAAATTTAAATTTGTACATCCTCATTTAAACTTTTTTTATGATACATGTTTTCATAGCTCAGTCATTTAAAGCAGCACAGCTACTTTAGGAGTCTTTTCTTTTGGCACGTTTAATTATTTCTGACACCTGTGTGTAGGAACCATTTCAATGCTTCTTCCGTCTGCAACATCACCTGCACCTCAGCAGCAGCAGCAGCAGCTCATGTTGATCTGCCTCAGGTCCTCAATAAGTGGCATGCAGGTGAACACTGGAGAGTCTTTCTTTGGGATTAGTGTTCGATTAAACTTCAGAACATAACAGTGTCAATTCTGATGCAATAACGTGTGAAACCATGTAACTGAACACCCAGCTCTTTTCCTGTGGTGGATGACATACATCACACTTTGAGACCCTTCTGACAGTCTGTGTCTTTGTACCAACAGGCTGGTGGGATGATTTAAGTGAGGGGAAAGTATTTTGGAAGCCACACTTTTTCTTTTTTGGAATTGTTTTTCAAAAACATCCCCTTTAACCCTGTTTTTGTCACATGAAAACATTGGGACGGTGCAATGATTCCTGCTGGAAATCATGGCCTCTCTTTGGACTTTTTCACTTTAAAAAAAAAATAAAATTCAAATTTCTTTTTGAAAACTTTTTACATGAAAATAATGTCGAAACTTCCACAAACTGTTTTAGAAACCATTAAAATAATTATAAGATCTTCTAAATTTTCTTACTTGAAAGTGTTTTTGGGATCGCAAAAAAAGGTCAACATTCAGTCACATAATTTAAAAACAAATTAAATTCCCTGATTGGAAGTCTTGGTCCAGTAAAAATCCTGTAAACACCACTAAGTCATGTTGCCTATATTTTAATGTTTGTTAGTGTGATTGGCTTTTGACATTTAGACTAGAGTGTAAATCATGTCACTGACGGCTCCACACTTTCTCAATCACTCCATGTTTTGTGTGAAAACCACTCAAAGGCAAGTTGTCCTTTATTGGACATATTGTGACACAAGTGGTGCCAGTAAACAGATGAAAAAGGACTTCTTACTGAGTTAATCTGTCGCTGGCTGACTTATTAGGTTCTTCTCATAACCTTCACTCTTCTTATACATGGAGGGAGATAATGCTACATCACTAGAAGACATGACATTTTCCCAGCTGCTTGATGTGGCATCTGTTCACTGCTCGTGGCATTTTTAGCCTGTGCGGTTGCAGCAGTATGTTGCCTCCTTCAGCACACTGTAGCTGCTGCCACACCGGGCTCCCACGGCTCGCTGTCCAGTTTGTCTTGGCTCAGTTTCCCAGGTGACAGAACTGCAGGGACACAGCGGCAGCGTGCTCATTCAGTCATGTCTGGCCTCTGATAAGGACAGCTTGTGTGTGCATGCACGGTTTGCCTGCCTGTTTGTTTGTTTGCATGCTTGCTGTTTGTGTCGAGGGGATTTTCGGGAGAAATCCAGAGATAGAAAGAATGGCACAGCTGTGAAGTGTGTGTTTAGGTGATTCTCCTCCTCATCAGGGTGTCCTTGTGTTTGATTTGTTACAGAGCAAGGTAATATGGCACTTCCTTTTTTTGGTATGATTTCATTGAGGGACATTGATGATTCTCCTTGCCAAATGGATGGGCTCCAACCAGTCAGGAGGGTCGTTGACACTGGCTCTGAAATATGGGCACAAACCACCTCAGGGCTGCAAACACAGATACATAACAGCAGCAAACACGAAGACAGAACTCAGATTCTTTAGTGATTTTCTCTTTTGTGTCTTGCAACTGAGCAAATGCAATGATTGGAAATGTGTTAAAGAGGGAAATACAGATACAAGATATTCTGATCCTTGGGTTTTTATTTTTGGTCTCCAGTTTTGAGGAAGTTTTTCATTAATATCAGACTTGCATGAGCAGCTATGCTGAACCCACGCAGACTGAGAGCGGTCTCTTTAGAGGCATGAATAAAAGAGAAGTCAGAGTTGTACTGAATGAGTGAGGCAATGAGGTGACATCGATATGAAATTAGATTGTGGGATGTGCAGGGGGTCTTTGAATTTAATCTGTTGTGCAATTGATGAGACATTGGAGAGCTCTCACTCACCTGCCACAATGTTCTTCATACTTAAACTTGATTTGAAGCTTTGATGCTTTTTGTCATGTGCTGATTTATTCTGCTGCATGTTTCATTGACTCACCCCTCCTCTCCTTCTTTATCTTCTTGTTTTGGGCTTTTATTGTGACTGCACATTTTGAATAATTTTGAATCCTGTAGAGGTCACTATTAGCCAGTTTTACCACAGTTCTTTATACTGTGCAAGTATAAGGAATATTAAAGATAGTAAAAACTGTCACTCACAGCCCAAATTGAGAGTCTGAATGGCTTTATCATTTAGAAATGCCATTTTATATAGTTTACATCATACAAGGCACATTTCTATGGATATACTGTAAAGCATAAAATTTTGTTCTTTCATAAAGCTATTAATTTTTACCCTGAAGATGCCATTTTAAATCTATGCAGAGAGTAAGTTATGCTCCATGCCACACACAACAGAGCTTGGTGGACTTTAAAAAAACCTCAAGTCTGGAATTTTCATCCCCCTTTTTGTTTGCAATCATCCTTTTTTTTAATGTTCTTTCTGCAGCCTGCTGTCAAATCAACTTTTTTGCTTGTAATGACACTTTGAAATATTGCCACTGTGTGCATGTTAACACCTCTATTTTTGTGCCAAACAGAACAGTTATAATTCAAATGACTGTACTACATATAAATAAGATAGGTTAGTGGTTACATCTACATCTGCTTACATCCTTTGTCTTCAGATTGTGAACTGTCCAGTACTGGATGTTACAACTTCTCACCACAGCTCATGTCGAAGCCCTGCTGTCTGACTGTGTCATCTAACACATTATTATTCTTTTTCTTGCAGGGGATTGATTTTGCAAGTTTCACAGGCTACATGTTCCTTGGAATATGCCTCGTTCTTTTCACCTCATTTCCTTTCCTGCGGATGCTCTACTGGAACAAAAAACTCTACAACAAAGAGTCCATTGAAATTGTTGGTGAGTTGATTTTATTTTTTTTCTAATTCGTGTGGCCTTTGTGAAAAAAAAGTGTTTTCTCCCGGATTATTTTCGTTATAGGTGTTGATTTGTTTAAAGTGATAAAAGATGACACCAGGCAGGGTTATCATGCTGTTATTGGGCTGAAATGTAAATTGCATGGTTGCTCTGGATGTGGCACAGTCTAAAGTCAATTAGGATGGATTTTGATTCATATTATGAAGTGAGTTATCCCCTTAAGAACATCAGTGCACATACCACCTCCATATTACAGCTTTTCACCTTCTCAGGCAATGCATTGACCTTATAGAAACCTAATTAACTCGGCATTATGGCCTAAGCCCCCTAATTCCCACACATGAAGTATAATGCACCCTGAAGTGAAGACTTTCCCGGCCCTGTCTCAGGTGATTTCCACATACGATGTCATCTCATTTAGAACATCCCTGGTTTACAGTTGGCTGGTTAATAAAGACGAAGATTTCTCAATAGATATGCTGTTAATTTTTTATGTTCATAACCAAGTTTTAGGGCTGCAGCTCTTAATTATATCTCAGTGTTGCACTATGTAATCCAATGATTAATTGAATAAGAACTTCTGCTTTTTTAAAGAACAATAGTAAATACATGAACAAGAAAATAACAGTAAGGTCTCTGAAGATGAACAACTAATTTGTTTCCTTTTCAGAAAACAAATTTTTTATTTCTGCTCTGATTTTGGGACATTTGTGTGAGTCAAAAGAATTTTCACATACACTCTTCTACTATTTTGACAATTTGGGCCTTCAGGTTACGTCTCTTCAGGTCACCTATTTAAAGTTTATTGATAATTTCTGGTAACTCAGCTTTGTAAGTTGTACTAGCTACTTGTAGGAGTTTAAGCCCAATTTTGCTTCATTGAAAGTGGTTCAGAATTAGTTAAACTGATGTACTTGTGGTTCAAGGCTTAGTTCAACATCATTCACTGTCATCTTTTGACTTTTTATTAGCTGTTCAGCTTCCTTGAGAAGTTCATGACTCACCCGTGATTGGAAAAAGACATTCACTGTATCAAATAGGTGTTAACTTTGACTAGTTTGTGGTTAAAAAAATGGCTTCACTCATCCAGAGAACAGCCTGACGACTCCCATTTAATGTTTTTTCTAATGTAACTATTCTTTGCACTATGAAATATTTAGCTAGTCTTGTACGCTACAGTCCTATTATAAGTCTCCTTTAACAGATCCATGAAAAAAATAAACTATCACCCCCTTTAAGACTTTGCATTGTCCAAAGGTAGAATAAGATCATTTAATATAAACAGAAACCTCAAGGTTTTTTTAGTTTTGATAGTAACTGTGTCGTCCATCATAGAATGTAGAGAAGAACAGGAAGAAAATCCTTATTTTTACATCCATTCCACTCAGTATAATGTAGTGAAACTTGTTCTCTACATTAACTCCATCATTGAGAAGCAGTGGGCAGACGTCGTACTGGGACCGGCTGTAGATCTGAGCTGGTGGTCAAGAGCACTGCTGGGAGAATTGAGCTAACATGCATGTTTTTGATGGTTGGAGAAACAGGAGCACTCAGGGAAAACATGCAAACTCCACACAGAAATTATTATTATTTGCTGCTCCTGCAGACCTTTGCATATGAGACCCTGGGGATGTAGATAATGGTCAGACTGATAGAACAGGGATATTTGTATGAAATTATTTGCTATTACAGAAAAAAAAACCATTCTCATCTCATCAGCATTTACAAACAAGTTTCCCCTCTGAGAGACATCAGCAAGAGACATAAAACAAAGACCACCAGGTTCTTCGGGCTTCACCTCCGAGCTGTCATTTAAAGGAGTTAGGAAGACAAAATGGTTTGGAGCTGTACTGTCACACTGAGCCACAGGCGGATTGAAGGAAGTCATTGCCGATCACTGCGGCGACGGCCAGATAGCCCATCTGTAAATTCTGCCCCGTGGAGTTCCCGCTTCCTCTCGCCAACCTGGCCTACCTATGAGAGCATGCAGCTAAATCAGCTCAAAAGCCCCCGCCACGACTGGTAATTGTGAAGATTCGCTTACAGGAATGTTTTTTTCCTGCGCCAGTTAGATCCTATTAAGGTCACCTAGCAACCTCTCTGAAAATGGATAGCACCTACTGACATCTACACGGGTGTCCAGCTCCCTGAGGCTGCATCTCTGCTCCAACATTGGCTGTTCTCGAGCTGGTCAATGTGCCCGTCGCCTGGCTGCATTAGTCCCTCTATGGGGGTTTGCACCATATTGACTGAAAACATCCTTACAGCCTCTCAGTCAGCCTCAGCTGTAGGAGCTATTTTAACCAAACCCTCCCCACTTTAAACATGCAACATGCTGCTGCTGCTGAGCTTCACTGCTGTAACGACTGTGAGAGTCTGTGCTTTTAACATAAATTTCTCTCCTGCTCTGTTTGTCCTGCTCCTCCAGAACTCAAGCATGAGATCCTGGTTTGGAGGCAGACGGCTCAGCGCATCAACCCTGCCAGCCGAGAGGAGACAGCTGTGAAATGCCTCTTGATGCAAAAAGTCCTCAATCTGGAAAGTCTGTTCCGCAAGATGATGAAAACCTTCCAAAGGTTCAAAAATAAAGCTTTAAAAAAACCCAAAACAACTGTCACTCTCATGAATACTTTAATCAGTTCCCACAGAAACACATTTATGTGTAGTCAACTGCACAATTAAGACATCACTGCTGTTTTGGACTTAAATATCCAGTATATACTAAATATTATTGCAAATTTAGTCAAGTTTATTTTAGATTATTTCATTGTTTAAAACGCAACATTGTACTCAGGAAGTATTATTATTATAATTATTGTTATTTTTTGGTTAAAAATAATCGAGGCAGGAAAAACACAAGGATGTCCAAGAATAGTCCTTTTTTTGTCTCTTTCTTCAAGATGTTTTCCACAAAAGCATAGCAATTATTGCACAATTACAAATTCATGCCACTGACAAATAACTAAGTTTCAAATAGAGCACTCAACATAATCTAAAAACAGCACACTATCCAGTTTCTTTTCATAACAGCTATTAGAATTTCTATTTTCATGATTTTATCCTTAAACTCCATGGAATGATTAGTCTATAATTAAATGTCCTTTTCTGTTTATAAACATTTAGAAAAATGAGATTAATATGAGATTAACATGTTGCTGTTTCTGACAGACAAATTTCTCAAGAGGATAAGAACTGGGAGCAAAACATTCAAGAGCTGCAGAAGAAGGTAGGCCTTCATACCTCGGCTGCTGTGCATTGATGTTATCGCAATAATGAAGTCGGCCTCGTCTTCCCAACTCCACTTAAGACAAATTCTGTCAGTCGTACGATAAAAGAAAATATTTTTCTCCTCCACAGCACAGAATAACTGACAAGGTCCTCCTAGTGAAGTGTGTGTCCGTCCTTGGCGTGGTGATCTTCATGTTTTTTGTCAACTCCTTCGTTCCCAGCATTCATCTTGATCTCGGTAAGCGTGGCTTAATCTGGGCTCCATCATGTAATTAGGAAACACATCTTCCTTCCTTTCATTTGAAATCAGCTGAGATAATGGGCCGACTGGTAAATGCAACCGATAAATTACATTGATGCTGGGCTGCATTTAGATCTCATCACATTCCATCTTTTCATGTGCTGCAATTTCAGTCCTGTGGCTTCAGGAAAAATGCCCCATTAAAATGATGATTTGCACTTTAAAAAAGATGGCAGAGATAGGTATAAATATTATTCAAGTACACACAAACTGGGACGCCGTTTAGCTCACTCGGTAGCACGGGCGTCCCATGTACGGCAGGCTCAGTCCTCCACGCAGCGGTCGCGAGTTCGACTCTAGCTCCAACCATTTGCTGCATGTCACTACCGCCTCTCCCTCACCCTGTTTCCTGTCCACTCTCTCAGCTGTCCTTTCAAATAAAGGCGAAAAGCCCCAAAAATATAAAATAAAAAAAGGGCACACAAACTGTACATACATATACATATACATGAGAGTAGCAGCATCAGAGTGTAATAGAGTTTTACTATATAAAATGCTTCTTAAAATCTACCCAAAATGAAAAAAAGGTCTTTATAATCTTTATAGATCACATCCCTAGTTTTAAAGTTCGCTTGCTTAACTATGTTAGCCAATAACGTTACAGAAATTACATTTCTTTGGATTTTTATATCAGAGTTTGATTACATTTCTGTCCTTCTGAGAAAAATGTCACGTGACTTTCGTTATCTTGCTCAGAGCAATTTCAACCAAGCAGCACACTTTCAGAAAAGCCGTTGTGGTTATAAGTAGTTTGTTGTGGCAGCATCATTAGTTAGTAGTTTTAGCAGTAGTTCGTAGTACAATGTCTTTTTGATATTTCTGCTCCGATAATTGTGGGGATGAAGGAGGCAAGTGGTCCACAATTACTGAAAAAAAAGGGTAATCTTAGCCTCTAAATGCGAATTACTAATCCCTGGAATTAGTAATGTAGTATTCCTCCACTTTTATCACTTTTCAATGGTCCAATCAAATTGCTTCCAGTGTTTTGTCCTGCTTGTGTTTCCTGTCTATACCACAATATGAAAGTTATGTACCCTCAAAATGCCATTTCAGGTGGACTTTAATGATCGAGAATCAATGTTACCAGTCAGCTAATAGCCAATCTGCTGATGTAAACTTGACATTAACGTTCCTGAGAAAGTCAATGGCACTGTAGTTGCCTGGGCATGTAAATAAAATGCCTAAATCTGGACATGTGGTGAGGTCGAGAGTCATATCTTGTCTGTCTGACTGTGATGTCTCTGACGTGCGGTCAGTCGACGACCTTAGCATCGTCTCATTAATGCTAACACTATCCCTAAATGAAGGTGGCTGTCTGCATGCACACCCTGTCATCTCTCCCCATCGCCGCTAAGGCCACTCAGTCACCAAACATGCTCAGTTAATTACAGGCGCTGCTCAGGTTACCTCTGTGTGACATTTATTAAATGGGAATGACCCCACAGCGGCGTGTTTTCTGTCCCCGTGGAGGGGTGGGCGCCCGTCCAAACACGGCTCTCATTAATGCATGCAGGTCACGGTCGGGGTTGACTACTGCAGCAGGCCAAATCTGCTCATTCACGTGTTTTAAAAAACACTGAGCCTCATTAAAGTTTCATCAACCTCACACAGTAAGATTTAATTTCAGTCTGATTACTGTCTGGTCATTTGCTCCCTTTAATGTGTTTAATGTTATGTGAAATACAACTGTGGGTTTGGATGAAACTTTATTGATCCCTGTACAGAAATCAGGAGAGTGTACCAAGGAAAGTCTTTGAGAACTGCATAAATATCAAAGTTGGAGATATCGGTAAGAAATCGTTAAATATTCTTACAAAAGATTCTAACATTTTAATCGCTTAAAATCATAAGTTTAAATTTTTCGAAATGTAAAGGAGTCCCTGAATCAGTTTCTTACTGACCACATGCTCACAAATGTACAAAATACTTGGTTTGGGATACAAATCTCTTCATCTTATGGCTTTGGTCTTATGTTTGTTTACTTGGTTTTGCATCCATTACGCAAAACTGTGGTGAGACTTTTTTCTACATCACATTTCTTGTCTCAGACACTGATGTCTTGCTTATGATAGATGAGTCTGTCATAAAATACTCAGACTTGCCTAAAAACTCTTTTTATGCGGATAGTTTGTTTATGTTGATTGCTGCTTGCTCCTGGATGCAGCATCTGGAAATATCAGTGTACTGAGGAAAGTAAAAGTGTCACATTTTGTCAACTTTTATCAGCATTTTTATCACTGTTTCGAAACTGTTTGCAGCCTGCAAGACACTACTCAATGATAAAGACAATCTTTGCAATCTATATTTTTATTCATTTACATTCGAATGAACCTTATGTAATCTTTGCTTTCAGTCATGTTTGCTTTAAATAAATAAAAAAATTAAAAAACATTAATTAAAGATTTAATTCAAGGAAAGATTAAAGAAACTCAACAAAATATATGATAAAGTTTTAAAGTCATTTAAAAATATTTAAATGTTCATGTGTTTTGTTTTGTACATTTAACAGTGTTTGACAGAAAGATATTGGGGATAAAAACTGTTTATTTCACTCTTCATTCGCTAGATGATGAATTTATTAGAGTAAGTACAAACGAAGGAAGAATGTAAGTTATTTGTGTTACTTAACTTTTCATTTCTTTCTTACACTAAAGCACAGTAAGGTGACCCTAAATTAACTTTGTAATGGGAATATTAGCTAAGAGTCAGCCTAATGTGGGAAGAAAACGTGACATTTTATCTACAAAGACCTTCAACAGACATCATCTGTAAAAGACAGAAATGTCACACTTTTCTTCTAATGAAGATCCACCGTTCAGCTATTACAGTGCAGCAGTAGATGTAGTGTTTTCTAACCCTGCTGACCTTCCCTTTCTGGCAGCATTTCAGCTTGTTTGAACTCTTATTTAAACTCAGCTGAGAGATGATATAAGAACTCAGAGTCCCCTCAGGAAACTGTAAAAATCTAATTATAGTTATTCTTCATATGTATGCATTTCTTATTGAAAGCCTCTACAAACAACCAGGGCTACTTTGGCTTCTATAGGTTTTTAACATAGGAACTTCTTTTATTAAAGAGGGGATTTGGCATGTTTGGTGTGTAAATAACAAGCACCTACAGAAAGCTTTGCAATTGGATCACTTCAAGCAGGTGCTGTGTCATGTCTGCCATTAAAACCCTTCAGAGCAGCTTCATCTGTCTGATACGTCCAATAAGTAGTTCTTGTTTCTGCTACTAAAAGGGCAGATTGTTGTTGTAAATGCCTGATGACATTACTGAAAAAGTTTCCAAAGTTAAAAAGACCTTTTTGTGAAAGAGTAAAATTCCTTGGTGTGCCAAATTCACCAGTCTCCATTGACAAAAACAATAATTTTTTATCATTTCAAAACAAACTTTATTCAAGTGCAACAGAATGTTTGTCTTTCTGCTCTTCCAACAATCACAAACTTTGGCTTTGGCTGAAATAAACCTTTAATTCACTGAGGAGGATGTGAAAATCTTCTGGCTCTATGCAATGTTTTTTCCCCTGCTGCTTCACAAATGTGCGACCTCCTGCTCATTTTGATGAACTTGTGAAAAAATAACACCCGATTGTGCAGTTTCCCTTCAACTCTACAGAGCTTTTTCAGCTCATCGTTTTTGCACGATGCAACTTTGTTGTGTCGGTTCACTCTCACGGCTCTCATCAGCATTGTGTTCAGATACAGCCGTTAACTGATAAGCAAAGGTAGTGACCTGCTGGTGAAAGTAAAGCTCTGTATCAGTGGATGTTTACAGTATTTAGACAAGTGTTAGCCAACAAGATCACCATTTCAATTAAAAGGTCAGTTTTTTCTGCTTGTTTGTATCCACCTAGTTCCTGATAGTCAATTAGTGCAGGTTTTAAGAGACAAATGTTTTTAATTTTAGCTATTATTAGTTTTAATTGTGTTTGACTTTTGGTGGAACAGAAACACAACTTCAGATAAATGATAATGTTGCTGCTTATTTGCTAAATGTGTAAATAAGCATCTGTTTGCAAACACATTAGCTTTAACATCTTAATTAGGTGATATGTCTGTGTTGTGTTCACAGCTTGTTGCGCTGCCCCCAGGTGGCCAAAAAAAAATCAATGAATGAAGGTTCAAGAAAAATGGTGCAGCAAGTTTCTGCTCAAAATGTTAACTTATTGAAACGTGTGCCACCATATAAACAGTATTAGTTTGAAATGGACACAAACCTAATTGGACAAAATAAAGTAAAACATTACTAACAAAAAAAACATCTTATATAGCATTTTAATAATCCAAATGTATAAAGTATTTAAAGTTATTTATTGTTTTTATCTATTTTAACCTCACTTACTGCTCTCCCCTGTTGCCTACTTGCTAATACTCATTTGCCCACATTTACCCCAAAATGCCCTCATGATCATCATCCTGGCATTTAAATCAGTACTAGAGAACCAAATTGTTTGTTAAAAACACACACTTCCAGTCCAGTTCCAGCTGAACTCTGGCAGAAACCACCAGAAACGCATCAGCAGCCTCTGAAAACATTAACATGATGTTGGTCTTGATTTTCCAAACAGTCTTTCTGTCTTCAATCTTCCTGCTGTCGCTCCCCTTTTTGTGTCCATCCGTTGCTCTTCTTTCTTCACTAATTCTCATTAGTTGTGAAATTATTTCCCCAAAGGCTTCGGCCAAGGCAATTACTGCTGCTCACCTGTTTAATCAAATTCTCTCCAAGTGGATGCACACTCTTCCCCTTCTTCAAAAACACTGCCTGGTGCCAGCTTTTGTCTTCCAAACTCAAATGTGTTTAAGATAACATTTTTTCCTAAGTAAATGCTTCATCAAACGCACCATGACGCCCCAAATACTTTGTTCATTGTCACCATCAAGTGCCACTTCATTGTATGGCCTATTTGTTGGATAATAGTAGAAGCATGGGTTAAAAACTCTTAAGCAGATTGATTTTATGGCATTTTTATCATCACATGTACATTTATTTGCGTTAAATATCGATCACTGACTTATATGACGCAGCTTAAATGTATAAACACAGCGGTAACATCTGTAGCATTTAGTAAAGCTTGCTGTTTTCTTTATGAGGTTTTTGATTAAAGACAAATTTAAGTGAACAGATGGAACTTCATTTTCTGAAATTAATGAACACTTTTAAAGTCTCTTAAGCATCCCCATGAGTCCTCTGCGACACGTCTTCTCATTAAAAATCTGTGAAATCTGCCATTATAAGTTCAGTGTCCGTTAGAAAAGACCATTATATCATTTTTGTGTTAGTGACAGTGTTTTGTGGCTATAAACAGGGTTATCACATGATGTTTCCTCCTCTCTCTCTTCAGGTTGGATTGCTATTCTGGGTGCATTGTGGCTCCTGGTTCTGGCCGACATCCAGGATTTCGAGATCATCTTGCACCGGGTGGAGTGGGCCACGTTACTGTTTTTTGCAGGCCTCTTTGTTTTGATGGAGGTAATTAACATCCAGCCTGTGTATTTGCATCGACTGAAGCCCATTTACATTTTTCCAAGAGATTTTGGACCTCACACATTAAAGTAATAATCACATAACGATGCCAAACAAAATCTTTTGCCTGAAGCTTTTTATTTGTTGCACGAGGTAATTATAACAAATAAAAAGTGAGCCCACGCTGGTATAAATGTAATGTTTTCTGGGCTTCCCTCTAACCGGCATCTTTTTAAGATTCTGGAAGAAAACAGGTTGCTTAGATCTGTTGACAGTAAACTGGGCAGGAACATAAATTTAGTCAGCCAGCGAGCAAACAACCAAAAAAAGTAATTATTAATTTCTTTACCCATGAGCCTCCCTGTGAAAGAATGGAATGAAGTGTCAGCACAATAAACTGCTTTGTTGTTTCCCTCCCAACATAGCAATGTAGTGTCAGAGAGCGGCTCTGTGTGTGAATACTTTGTTCTTTGTGTCAAAAATTATGAGATTAGATTTGTCTTAGTCTACTTATGGCCACTTAAAAAAACAATTTTTTGTTTTGTTCTGGTCTTGGTTTAATCCCACCTATAAATATTTTTTTTCCATATTACTCTCCTCTTCATTTTTAAGGCTTTAGCTCAGCTGCAGCTTATCGACTACATTGGCGAACAGACAGCACTGCTTATAAAGGTGAGTTTTTCACGTCTGTCACATCTCCATGCAGCTGGCCACAGGTGACATGATGCTGCATTTCATGCATATTGATCCTTTTTGTTCTGCACAGCTCTGAATTCAATTATTTTGTTTACATTTGATTCCTGTCAGCAGTTGAAGGGGTCTGAGGTAATTTTCACCCATATCCTAGCCTGTGTGCATCATGCAGGGGAGGTGTCTCTTAGCAGAGCATTGCATGGGTAATAGGTACGTCAGCTTGCGTTTAGACCATTGGCCTCCATAAGTCTAATAATTACATATGACAGGTGGTGTGGTATTCATGGTCTCTGACTGCTCGGCCTCCTCAAAGCATGCTGGGTAAGAATTGCATGGCCTTTCTCTCTCAATACAAAAGAAGGGCATGTGAAGGGAGGAGATAGTGTTTTCTTTAATCTGGCCATGCATACCTAAGACAAGACTATCAAGAAGGTTCAAACAGCAGCGTGTCACATGTAAAGAATTGGCCTCTGTGTGTGTGTGTGTGTGTGTGTGTGTGTTCACAGCAGAGCGCCAGGATAAAATAAAAACACCTCCACCATCACCCTTAGATGTCAAACCTTTACACAGCTTCATTCTCTTTGCCTCTGCTCCCTCATGAGAGGTTCAGTGTCAAAAACTGATAATTGTGTGTTTGATTTAATTCAGTGATGGTTTGAGTCTGAGTGGTGATGAAAGGTAGCAGTTATCTGTTGCTCCTATTATCTCCCCTCTCAGGCGGTGCCAGAGGACCAGCGCTTGGCCATAGCCATTATCTTGGTGATGTGGGTCTCGGCTCTGGCCTCCTCTCTCATTGACAACATTCCCTTCACTGCCACCATGGTGAGAAACTTCAGTGTGATGCTTTAATTTCCAGTATATCCTTAAGAAATCCAAGACTGTTCAAACAAATCATAATCATATATGAAGCTGCTATTTGATTTATACTTAAAGATTATGAGTGTACTGCTAAATGGTATTTTATCTGCAACAACTGTTAACTTAAAACTTAAAATGAAAAATTCTCATCAATAAACTTCTTGTTGCAAATATCAAACCACCTGCCACTTCATCACTTCTGCTGTCAGAAGTTTGTTTTGCTAAAAAATTAATAGATGGTACAGTGATCTGTACCATCTATTAATTTTTTAGAGTTTCAGAGGGGAACCAGTGTGTTCAACTATGATGACAGCGAGGAAAGAAAAGGATGTTGTCTCACTGACACAATGAGATGTTGTTTGCTGGAATTAAACTGCCAGATTTTTGTCTATTAATGTTTTTTTTTTAATATCATTTCCTCTGTTTTTCATACTCTTGGGATCATGCAAGTGTTTTTCTATGTTTGAAAAAGAACTTTACATGCATCACTTTCAAATTCGGAAGTTCTAAAGCGTTGTGATGTCCCTGAGTACATCATGTTCTCGTGTCATTATGGGATTCAATCTGGCTCATAAACTGTGTGTTGCATGTAAAACCAATCATATATCACATCATAGAGGGAGCCCCTATGCATATATATTTAGGGGTTGCTTGTATTAGAAAGTTTTACCCAGCTTACTTTGCTTAAATTATAATAGAATTAATAGTTAAACAGTGTATTCACTTTAATCTCTTGCCAGAAGGGTGAAGACTTAAAGCAAATTATATTCTCAGTAATATAGTTTTTCTCTGTGTGCACAGATTCCAGTTCTCATCAACTTAAGTCAGGATGCAGATGTGAACCTGCCAGTGAAACCTCTCATCTTCGCCTTGGCCATGGGAGCCTGTCTTGGAGGTAAGTTTCTATTTCTCCTCTTTATGTTATTAAGTATTAATATAAGTATAAAATTGGCCATGAGACTGTTGTTTTTGGCCAAGAGTCAAGCTGTGTTTTTTCTGTGAGGGGGTCAGGCTGTGTTTTCTCTTTGAGCAGCCCAAGGCCCTCAGAGTTGCCTCTTTCAGGCTCTACCGCACCCCGATGGCCAGCCCTTCAGCACCAGTGTGGCTCAGTTTGGGTGGGAAGGACACAAAGAGAAAGAGAGAGAGAGAGAGTTAGAGGGCTGTCATAGTGTTACAGTTTAATCTACTGCACTGTGACAGGTCCATATCGATTGGCAGTATAATGATGCCGCCGCCCAGCTCCATCCTCACTCTGACACCTTTTGAGATGTGAGCATTATTGAACGGCAGGATGGATACGCAGCCAGACTGTCAAAATGTGGTCGACAGTAGATCAGAAAAAGTAAAACTTAAAGTTAGGTCAAGGCTAAAAAAATACTGAGAAGGTGAAGGTGTTGATGATTATTCATATTGTTTTAACAATAACATTAATAAATGTTTATTCCTTGTTTGCCCTTTATTACTTTGTGTTTAATGTAAAAATAATATTTAAATAAAGGTTTTGTTTAACATTTTTTCTCAAAGGGGAAGTTTGGGAAGTTTGTTGAGAGATGGTTGATTTTTGAGTCTCATTCCCAGATGTTGAATACTGATGTTTTTGGTTTCACCACCAGTCTCAGAGCATTAGTTTTTGATCGTCTCTGATTGGTTGTTTTTGTTTAGCCATGAAAGATTCAGAGGAAGCTAATTTTTTTATTGTATATCTGTTTGATGTTCATCTGCCGGGATATAATAACAGTTTTGGCAAGAACAGCAAAAAAAATTTTAATTAAAATTACCTACCAACCCTTTAATGTTGCTGTCCTGTCTCTTTAGGAAATGGCACATTGATCGGAGCATCAGCCAACGTTGTATGTGCAGGAATTGCGGAACAACACGGCTACGGCTTCTCGTTCATGGAGTTCTTCAGGTGAGCTCTCTTTACCTTAACGGCACAAAAAAAAAGATATCGAGCCATTCAGAGTTAAAAGTCATGGACACTTTATTTCTAGTTGTTCTCACGGGTTAATAATTCAGGCTTGTGCATCAATCTGAATCCACTATCATTGGCTGCGGTGCCTCAGGGGGTGATTACATGTTAATGTCCATCATGCCACAAAAGGAGATGCCAACACTGCTTATTTCATTGCCTGAGAACATTTAGAGAAAAAGCCAAATGTCTGATTCCCCCAGAGTGCTGTTGTTTGTTAAAATGTGTGTCTTGTTGCTCCTCTTTGTGTGGAAGTGTTGCTGGAAGTTTGAGTTCTGATTTGGGGTTCGTACAGCAGGTGTATCCCTCTGTCAGGTAAATAAGTCCAGGAAACAACCTGGCAGAAACGAGTTACTGTCATCTGGTCTGGGCAGTGATTTTTGGTTTGTGTGTCCTCACCTGTGACGCTGTGAAGGTGCAGAAACTGTTCAGTACAGGAAGTGTGGAGGAACTCAAACTGCAGCAAATTGTGTTCAATCCTCCACAGAACAGTGAGTCATTAAAAAGCATAAACATTTGAACTTACGTGTGACTGATTGAATTAATCCTGAGTGGAACACATTTGATTTGAGAACACTGGTGGTTTAAAAACGTCATTATATCTGAAGAGGAAGAATGCTTTGTAAGCTACCTCTTAAACTGCCACCTGCTCACCGATAATTTTCATTTCAGTGACGTAACAGCTAGACATACTTTGCAATTTGCTCATTGGGAATGGTCAATGAAGTTGAAAGATGGATGAATATGAGTCTGATGAGGTTTAATTTGCAGTTGCTTGGAAATGGCGTGTCATTTGATTTATGGAACTGTTCAGTGTGCCGTATGTGATGATGAAAAGAGAGCCAGAACTGTTCCCTTGTGCGACTTTGTCCTGTGACAGATTACATTTAAATCAGTGACTTGAATGTCTGCAGGCGGGATTTACATGAGATACAGTCATTGTTTGAAGGCAGTGAACAGTGTGTGTGGTTGTGCCAGCAGTGTGTAGACTTTCATCTGCAAATGTACTTCAAAAGATCACTTGAAGAAAATAGATTTTTTTTTTACAAATCTGCCTTTTTCAAGTTGTTTTGAGCTACCAGTGTGGCTCTATGAATGGCTGTAAGTCAATGTAAACGGAACTGTTTCAACAAGTATTAGATGAATGTCCATGAGGTTTGATGCCAACATTTTTGGCAACCAGAGGATGGATCTTGAAGACAAAAAGATAGTAAACATTGCTGGTTCCAAAGAGAGATGAGAGGATGTTTCTGCTTTGACTGTACAATAAGCATATTAAAAGGGAATTCTGGTGTTTTTTACAACATGTTCTGTTGTGAAAATAACTGGTATTTACCAAAAGTTTTGTAATAATTTCAGTAGATCGCCTCAGATGGAAACCCCGAGAATCACTGCAGTGTAAACCTTATGTACATCAAGATACAGAAGTACATTCACTATAAGCTGTTTTTTTTTCAATCACGGGTTGCTGTTGTTTTTCTAAAAGGAAAAAACTTTCAAAAATTGTCAAAAGGTTATCAAAAAAATAAAGATGATTTAATTATAAATGTAATTGTTAGCTGTGACTGTATTTTCAGCAGTGTTTTGTCCTAACTTTATCTAAATTATGTATATAATTAGCATTTTAGTTTTATTGGATCTTAGAAGGGTGTGACCATCCGTCATTCAGTCAACAGCTATCAAGAGACCTTTTTGTGATTTTTTTGTGAAATTTTTTGTAGGTATTGACCTTGAGGTAGATAACTTTTCTGTGCTTCTTTGCTCACAATTTCAAGTGACTCTGTTAAGATTTTGTCCATCTTTCTTGGTTTTCCTGAAGCAGGTGGAACGGAGAGGAGGTAATTAGATCGTGGCTGATGTTGGTAAAAGAAAGGATGACAACTGGAGCCCCTTGGTGTTATAGAGAAAACAATTAATTTGTCATTCCTTCTCCCTCATCCTCACTCTGCCTCCAAGTTCTAGTAAATAGGTAAAATGTCACCACAGTTAATTATAGCCATGTGTTATTGCCGTGAAAAGACTCGGGATTGTCCATCAGCGTGGGCTTTTATTGAAATGGATAAGAACAGTTGCAGCCTGTCAGCTCTGCTTCTCTCACACTGCCGCTGTGTTTACTGTTATTGGATAGAAGCATTGCTCTCGGCTGAAGCACTGCCTGTAATTGGCTGTCTGTGGCAAGGGTCACAGCTGTTCACAGAGACAGGTAACAGGGGGAGAAGTCGGTATGTGACACCAGGCAGCTGGGACTGACTACCGCTGTATCAGGTGGTTACAGTCGGGGCCCAGATGAGCCCACAAAGACACGGATGCCTCTTTGATGGACCATCACAGACGAAAATGAGTGGCCCTGAGTAGCTCAGCAGTTAGTTGGTGTGGTCCCTGTCGTTCCTTCATGCCTCCAGGCCCTGATTATTCTCTTCTCCTCATCCTCAAACCATTAACCCAGGGTTCATGGCAGGAGTACCTCCTCTTTATGTACGTAGTCCACCTCGGCAGCCACTGTTAGTGCGCACGTTATCACTGTGAAATAGCAGCTGTTAAAGTTAAGTACCTTGAAAGAGGTTTTTAGAGATGCAGATGGAAAAAATCTAAATAAAAATATTGATGATGATCTTTGATTGTAGAGCAGCCTTAAGAAACAGCATTGCTTTACATGGGGGGGTAGGGGGAGGGACTACAACAATTATCATAATCATAATTATCTTATGTAGATATTTCACAATATTAATCAAAATAATATAATATAATATAATATAATATAATATAATATAATATAATATAATATAATATAATATAATATAATACAATACAATATAAGGTAAGATAAGATAAGATAAAATTATTATATTATTATAATATATTGCTTTGTGTTATTTCAACATAAAATCATGGATTTTTCCTGTAAAACATTATATGACTGGTGCTTAAATTGACTTGAAGCAACCAGTTTCAACCAAAAACATCATGACATCCACCAATCAATTAATCTTCAACTTAAGTGACAGAACAGCTCCTGCAGAAAAATCAAATGTAACATTTAAAAGTGTAGTATTCAGCATAAATTAAATATAAAATTTAAATATTTAGTAGTTTAGACTCTGGTTTGCTTTTCTCTGCACTGGCCACCAGATGCAGCAAACAAACAGGCTGCAAATCAAATGTGATTGGACAATATGAGCTGAGTTAGAAAGAAAGGAACATTATTCAGCTTCTCCTCATCTTGAGCGGCCTCCCTTTTCACCATGTGACAGGATTAATATTCCCATTCAAACTGCTCCTCTGCATCTGCAAAGCAGACCTGTGAACCTGCGAACAATAGTCCGTCGCACTACAGCCTGCAGGTGTGCTACCTTCATTTCCATGAAATCCTCTGTGCACTGTAATTAGGGAAAATAGATTACATGATGACAACTAAATATCCTGCACATATTTGAGGTGCAAAAATATTTTCTGTAAAAGTTTTTACCCTGAACACTACATATTTTGGTATTTTT
Source organism: Acanthurus leucopareius (assembly GCA_029814765.1). Lineage (NCBI taxonomy): Eukaryota > Metazoa > Chordata > Actinopteri > Acanthuriformes > Acanthuridae > Acanthurus > Acanthurus leucopareius. The sequence continues at coordinate 9,087,806 of JAQMCX010000046.1, forward strand.
ATAAGTTTATCAGGTTATTATATAGGGCAGGTCAAGCATCGTCATACTGTAGAAAGCAGCGCTGTCCTGTGTCAAGGATACAGATAAGTGTCCCTCTGGTTTATCTAAAGAGAGTTTCTGAGATTGCATCAGGACTTAAGAGGAGAGCTTCCTCCAAATGCAATTAAAATCAATGTGTGAGATCCCAATGTATGATGGGAGTTTTAAGACAAGCTAAAACTTGTTCATCTCAATGCTGCTCTGAGGAAAGTTTTTAGATCTGCCCCCTGCCCCCTCATGCTAGGTTTGTGATGGGGGGAATGGGGATTGCTCAGCAAAAACAGAGATTCACTCATACAGAGGTGACTCTAGCTTGTCTGAATATGAAAACAGTTAAGAGATTTTTCACTCCATCCATCTTAAAGTGCACATTTTTTCCACGCAGATGATAATCGCTGTGGTCTTATGTTAATGTGTTCTTTACAGGCGTTGACTTTGTAAAACTATCTATCGCATTTTTTACATATTCTATATATTTACAGTTTAATTTAAAACCATGGTATATTATGCTGTTAGGAACAAAGGCTCAGCAGCACAGTATGGAATAAACTATATTCTCACATCACAGATCATTATTCACACCACAGAGCTGTTGTGTCCCTCCACCTACACTGCAGAATGTAACATTACTGTCCAGCTTTGGTTTGTTTTACAGCATTGATTCTTAAGTCAGAAGGTGAGTGATGATGCCGTGGTCAACAGTTTTCTGTTCACTTAACTTTAAGAGTCTAACAATCAGAGTCTGTGTGCAACAAAAGCTTCTGACAGCTGGAAACAGTGTGTGATTGATAAAGTAAAAAAGGATTTCTTTTATTCTTGTGATTATTTCTGTAGTCAGCCTTCAATAGCATACTGTGTGTCATACTGCACTAAAGAAAAGCCTGTACATAACTAGCATGTCCATTGCATGCTTCTCGAGTGTCATTTCCTTACTATGTGGGTGCCTGAATACTATCAAAGCGAAGGCTAACATTAGAGACTTTGTCCTTCTGTGCAATTTGATTTGACATCTTCTGCATTCAGCAGCTGGAGGAGATCCTACATTTTAACTTTAGCCTCAGTCTTTTGGCACAGTGTTACATAGCTGTGTAGCCATGAAATATTTTTTAAACCAGCAGTGTAGAACCTTTGTCTTATGGTGTCAGAGGCTCTGTAATACTTGCCAAGATGAGCTTTATCAGCTAGAAAGCTACCAATTGGGAGTCAGAGATGAAAAACAACAGTGAGGTAGATGAGGGCTTGTTTATGATGAGCTTAGAGGGTAAAGAGGAAGATATTTGAAACAAAAACGTGATACAGAGAATCAGTAGAGATATTTCGGGATAGGAGAGAGTAAAATGAAGATGTGAGTTGAGAGAAACAGTGACGTAGATGATGACGGGTTAAGTGGATACATGAAGGTGGATGTCATCAGCATAGAGGTGGGGACATGAGGACATGAGGTGCTTAATGAGGAGGAGCACGAAAGCTCAGATAGATAGTTTTAAACAGCTACATTGAGTTTTTTCTTTTATTACTGTAAGAGTGGAAATAGGAAGCTAATTACAAGTGTACTAAGAATTATTGCTGCCAGTTGTTAGCAAAAGGCTAAAACAGTTTCAATCTGAAATGTTTTACTTTGTTCTAAAGAAGGTTTTAGACTCGGGATGAAAGGTCAAGTTCTTAGAGATCAGTTTGTTTCCCTTCCATCTTTCCTTTTATTTTTGTTTGAGGTTTTCCTCATTATTTTTCCCCCTTAAACCTTTGATGTGTAAATAAAAATGCTAATCACTCTGCCCTTTGCAACTCTGTTCAGTTGGCCTCTCAGAAAGTTTGACTCAGTTACAATTTAAATGCACCACCACACCCTATTGAAATCATTATTAATGTGATTAAGTGCTTGACTAGCCTCATTAATCCTTAGTTCAAGTACTAATCCTGCATTTCCACATGAATATTAAATGGAATCTGCACAATTTCATCCATCCCTATGAAGAAATAGTTGAAGCAATAAAGAGTAATACACCGACACACAAATGTCAGATACACACAGACACATATGTAACATTTACTCTTAAATTTAGAGATTTCTTGTATTTTTTCTCAGCTTCTTTGGTGTTTAAAACTTCATATGTGGAAAATTTTTAAAGGTTTTCCTAAAGTGGGACTTTGAAATGGCTTTTGAATAAGAGGACCTTATATAAGAGACATAAATAGAGAATAAGGCCATGGTCATGGCAACTCTTCGAGAAGGAGACACAATTGAGTTGTCTTTTGATATAGAGAGATATAGATTTTTCTGTATTATGTGTTGGCTGTTTCTTTCTATGTGTGAAAAAGCATTTACTGAACTCACTGTTATTTGTTTTTCTTAGTTTTTCTGCAGCATAATGAAGATAGTAATGATAACTAGTTAATCATTAAGTGCAGTAAAAATGAACTCATCAAAACATTTAACTTTTCCCGGCTGTCAGAAATATCTTAATGAAGGAACTGATGTAAAACAGCCTTAATTGGCCACATGAGGGATCTTTAATTAAAGTTCACAGTTTTAACACATTTAATGTCAGTAACTTTGACAGCCTCGGTCAAACCAGTGTGAAACCTCATACACACATTCTCCAGTGGTGCTCTATAAATATGACAATCATATTAGCGTAGTTTTCCTCTATGTCCTGTTTTTTTAATAATTTGTTTGGTGAAATGCTCTCTAAAGCTATTTTACAGCAGAAGCCACAAGTAGATAACTGTAAATTACTTGAATAAGTCCTTATAAGTACCTTAAACCTGCTGGTTTCTATTTACCCTCAATTAAGAATAGCATTAAATAGGATAACAAATACCAATATTTATCTTGATAAAGACAGTAAGTAGATGTTTTTTGTCATTTAAATGGTAGTTTTGTCTGTCTTCATTGGCTTTGGCCTGGTAACATTGTGGTATCATTGCATTTTCAACCCAATGACTCCCATAAAGATGCCATCTTTTACTCTTTTGTTACTAAGTGATAGTAGCACTTTAGGGAATTCTGTGTGCTAGAGAATAAAATTCAGAAATTTACCTTAAAAAAGATACCAAGCCAATGTATGTGCTCAAAGAATTAAACAGCTTTCAATTCACTTTGGGTGTGGCTTGACATGTGTTTTAGTCTAATTTAGTCTAACTTTCTAGGGATTGCAAGGACAAGTTCAAAGGGGAAAGCTAAAAACTAAAACAAGAGTCCCAAATAACAATGAATCAGATCTGAAAATGAACCAAAATCTTCTAAGAATAAAAAACCTGTCCGGGCAAACAGAAAATAGACACAGCAAAGAGACATGTAACCTTTTGCATCTCTCTTTGAAAAAAGAGGCTGCACAGTTAACCTTGCCATTTCACATAATTGTTTTTGAGGCCTTGTCTGACCTTAGAGTGTGCGACAAGCACTGCAGTGACAGACACATCAGCATACGGAGGGTTTCACACTGGAAAAACAAAAATATGTCAGCTGGTAAAACTACATTTAGACCAAGTATAATATAAAATAACTAAACATGCAGCCTATTGTCATCATGCTTAATCATAATAAAGATTATTCGTGCATTAGAAATAACTTTGTGTTATCGTCATTAATCTCAATATGAAGATAAGCACATGAAATGAACCATCATTGTTGCGAGGTATTGCAAGTGAAGGTTTATGGTTATTTTCTGGTTTATTTAGTCCTGACTTATTTATTGAGTCTATCATTAACTCAGCCTCAAACTGCACCATCACACTAGTAAGCAACATCTGCTCCAAATGATATTTTAACGATATGGGTTGTCTTAATTTTTCAAACGAGGTGCTATACTTTTAATTACTTCTTTCCAGCTTTGAGATAAATCACTTGTCCCACTAAATAGACATGTAGTCTCTTTTTCTCTGTTTTTGTCCTCCAAAACTGATCTGTGCCAGAGACTGGGGGGCAAACAGATCTCTGGCCCTCTGAGCAGCCATGTGCTCATATAGGACATGGTAGACATCCAAATGACAAACCATCTGCAGGTCCGGAGTCATCAAAGGACACATTTCAAATGAATGATACTAACTGAGGACTGGATCATAGAAGCAGTCTGACCTGTAAATCTACTTAATACAGTTTTCATGGTTTCTGCTACTTTTGTGGCAGCGATCATTGCTGTTGCGTCATGTAGCTAACTAAATCTCCGTCATTGCAATGAGAAGAGGCCTGGCCTTTGGAAATGCCAGGCATTAAGACAGTTTCCTCACAACAAACTTAAGTCCATCACAGGTGCCCAACTGTGGACCAGCCGGTTGGTTGTGTGCACTTAAAATGCTTTTTTAGATTCTTGTGTCAAGCATAAACTGATTTCATTTAAAAAATAGTAAAAGCAAGCTTGTTTTAACATCCCATCGGCCTGTCTTGGAGCTACAGGAAGACAAACCTCTGCCTGCAGGCTGAGGTGTCCTTGAACATCACTCTCCATGATGGCTGTGTAGCTCTGACCTCCCTGTGCAGTGAACAGAAATTTACACCGGGGGGGCTCAGAAAAGTGTCACACTACTGAAATGTATTGGCCATGAAAGTTTTCTCATGTGAGGAATTTGACCGCCAGTAGCTGTATTTTTGTAAGTCCTGACTCAGCAAACGTTAAACTCGTGTGACTGATCAGCTGTTAAGGCTCAGAGAGAAGAAGAAAGCTCTTAAGGACATCTCCCCTGTGGGTTTCCAAGGCAACTGATTTTGTTTCTTCTTCTATGGTAGTTTGTAAACAACTTTTGTTAAAGGTTCACGACCTCTAATTTTTGTACTCTGGTAATTAAGGTCATTCATTACATAGCTTATACTACCAGCTTCTAAACCTTCTCCTTGTGTAGCCTGGCTTATTCACAACAAATTGGCTAATAAAATTATGCCTAATTCTTTTTTTTTTTGGACATTTCACCTCATTTGCTAGAAAATTCAACAGAAACAGGACTAATGGCTGCCAAAGTTCAATATAGGTCCAACACACATTAAACCTATTTATTTAAGTTCAGATAAGCAGAGAGTTTAAATTTGTCAGAGATAGAAATTGCACAATATAAACTATAAGATGTTACTGAGCTTTGAAAAAAATTGGAAAATAAAAAAAACATTTGAAATGAGTCAGTAGGTCTCTTTAAGGTTGCTGCATGAAGAGACAAGTTTTCTCTAAAATGACCATTTATTTCCCACTCAGTGTAATTTGCTTTTTGTCTTTTGACCTCACAGAAGAAAATTAGCTTCTGAAAAAACACAGCAGCAGAAAGACACCAGTTAATAAATGTCAGGTCAGCTGCATGCAGACAGCTAACTGCATCAACACTGAGTGCTGCTCCACTTATTTATTTTGGAGTTTTTCCAGAATGAATTGTCTGATGAAATAAAGGAGAGGATAACAGTAAACATTCACATATATCTCTGTCTAAAACATGCAATGACTGTGTGTCCTGGACCTTTTTTGCATCTCAAATGACTTTAAACTAAGATTACGGACAGAAAATGGTTGCAGAGGGAAGCTGTGATGTCTTGTGGCATTGATGAGTACCAATTGCTCATAAAGAATTATTCATGAACCAGTTGCTTTGGGCAGTCAGTTCCATTTGTCTGAAGTAAAATGTGGCCCAGATGTGTCTGCAGTTGCCTGTTTTTTGATTTGTTTGGATGCTAACATGATGACATTAGCATCAAGCTCAAACTCCAGCTGTGGCTGTTGATCATTAGTTCTGGAGGTACTGTTATGAATTATGACCTATATTGCTGTCAAACACCAGAAGGACGATCAAGATAATTTGGGCTCCACTTTTTAGTAGCTTCCCTGTTGTCGATCTACAGCCAATGCTTTAGATCAGGGGTGACCACACTTTTTCAGCTTGCAAGCTACTTATAAAATGACCAAGTCAAAATGATCTACTTGCTATAAAAATGCATGAGTTGATGTACCTTGCACAACTACATGAACCCATATTGCACAATACAACGGTATACATTTTTTTGTCATGACCTTACTCTGATGACTTGCACTGCAGCTCCTCCACTCATTTTTATACCCTTTCTGAAGTTTAGTAGAAATAAACAGGGCAACTCGGCAGATCGTGCATGAGTCACTCTGCTTCTTGTTGTCTGTTTCCATGGTAACTGGGGAAACCTTGCGAATTGCTCTGAAACAGCGCGCAGGGCTTCCCGTCTGCACGGATTGGATTGGATGGATGTTTTTAATGCCATGTGATCTACCCACATTACCTTTGCGATCGAGCGGTAGATTGCGATCGGCGTAATGGGTGCCTCTGCTTTAGATCATATGAACTCCACAGCACTTTTACCTTTTAAAGGTCCGGTTTGTAGGATTTGAGGGGTTCAATGGCAGAATTGGAGATATGCATTCATAACTTTGATGTCATTAGTATCTAACCACCTGAAAATAAAAATTGTTTTCATGACCTCATATGTACGAGTCTTTTATATCAACAGAGGGAGTGGGTCTTCTTCTATGGAGTCCACCATGTTGCACTCCAATGTTTCTACACTAGTCCAGAAGGGACAAAGCAAACACTGGGCCTAAAGGGGGCTTTTTGCATTTTTTCTGAATTTCTCTACTACTGTAGTTTCTCCCACACACAAGGGGAGGGTATTCAATCAGATGCAATCTGCATTTTCACCACTAGATGTCACTAAATCCCACACACTGAACATTCAGTTTTATTCTTTTGGATCTTTTTTTTGTACCAAGTCTTCTAATCAACTAAATAAATTTAATTTTTTGTACATATCTTAAAATGACCAGCATGTTAGGTTGTATTCAGGAAAAAAAATTTGATTAACAGTTTGAATCTGTTATTTCTTTGCTTCTTACAGGTTGGGATTCCCCATGATGATAATGACGTGTATGATCGGCATGTGCTACCTGCTGGCTACTCACATCGGACTGGGATGGAACATGTAAACCACAACTGCTGTACAGAGCCAAAGAGACAGATCGGTGTGTGTGTGTGTGCATGCATGCGTGTGTGTAATACATGAAGCACAGCAGCCATATTTTGGAAAAACGTCTTTGACTTCAGTGCAGACCAGCAGGGAGCAGAACTGCAGCAGCTTTGACCAAAATGTTGAATCTAACATCTGACAACATAAGTGTGAAGCGTCGGTTCTTGGTGACTGATCTGCTGTTTTTTACCAACCTTGTCAAAAACTTGAACCTTTTTGTCCTCAGCAAAGAGTTGATCCAAGGGAAGGAAATGTGTCTTTACTGGGAAAAATGGTCCCACTCCATAATGCTGTACATGGTGCTACTGCCTCAGTGTGTGATTTCAGCTCCGACGTCAGACTGTTCCTTCATTTTAAAAAATCTCTGTTGTCTGTTCACAAAAAGACCTCTAGAAATGTTTCACACTGATTTGATTTAGAGACATTTTACAACACTGATCATCTATTTAAGGTAAATATTTCTACCAAACTTCTCATAGTTTCAAGGAGCCACGACATCCACTGAAAGGGATTTTATAACCATTAACATCAAATATTTTATCAATCAAAATGCCTCTTATGTGAATCTGAAAATAAACAAATACAGTATCACGGAGAGAACAGAATGATCAAATAAAACAGATGTAGACTGTTATCTAAACATTGTATACTATCTTTTGTACTGTGTACACAATAATGTCCTGTAAACTCAATGATTTGGTTCATTTAACCATATTTAATGTAGAAAACGTAGAGAAAAAAAACAGAAAAATCTTCTTCCCTTGTCTAGTTGAAACCTGTATTTATTGTACAGCCTGACAACTTGAACTTCATTTCTCTTTAATTGTTTAAACTTTCAGACGGAAATCAACATGAACAATAAAGACTGTGATGTTTCTTGTTTTGATTTGGCTCATTTGAGTTTTTTTGTTCTTTCTGAATATTTAAAAAACACTTTTTAATGAGGTACTCCTTAAAAACAGTTTGTAAGTTTATCATTTCTCTATAAATCACTGGCTCTGTTACATCAGCATATTTTTATGTGCATTTTGATATATTGTGTTAGAGAAAGTTAATGAAAATGGGAAATTTTGAAAAACTGCAAATATTTTACACCTGTGATTTATGCTCTTTGCAAAAGACTTAATGCACTAAACAGGAGATGGAAACAACTTTTGTAAGTAAGTTGTCATATAACTAATATTTAACTTACATTTCTTTAAAGGATGAGAAAAAGAAGAAGCTGTTTCCACTGTCAAAAAAAAAAATCTTAAGATCTCTCTCATCCTCATGTAAATCACCAAAGCAACTGCTTTTCTTCTTCTGCATCACGCTGGAGACGTAGAGCAACCAGAGCAAACCAAAATATGTTCTTATTAATCTATCTACCTAATTATGTATCTATGAAGTGTTAGTCAATGATTATTAATCATTAATGAAGTCATTAGTTTCAGTTTATAGACTATATAAATGTGACCCCCCCCCAAAAAAATTGACCAAATATTACAAAATCTTTTTTTGGGGGTCAGTCATTTTGGTCTTGACTTGTCATCATAAGAGAAAAAACTGCTGTTATTTTGCCTAAAACCTCACTGACAGCCTCATAATTGCTCTGTCCACCTACACTCTCCCACTCGAGCTCTGGGAGTTCTCAACATCCTAAAAATGTCAAAAATGACTAAATGTAAAGTCGAGGACACAGAGGTCAGAGAATACTCGACAAAAAAGAAAAAAAAATTATGACATTTCCATAAGAAACTCTTGTGGATGGTTAAGTATCTACAGACAGGATTTAATGTGAAAAGCTTTGTGGTACTTCAGCATCTCATGACACAACCACAGCTGTACTCTCGCTGTGTTTATTGGCACGGACTGAGAGTAAAACTGACTTTCATGTTCCTTTTAATGAATCAGGCTCCAGGCCAAGTAAAACCCAACCATACAGATCGATATATGAGCTCCTGCAGGTGGTTTTACATTAAAAACTCTCAGGGGATCACAGCAGCATGAGGTGAGGAAAACTCCTGTTTGTTACAGTCGCCGGGAATCCGTGTATGTTGTCCACTTTGTTGCTATTATAGAGCCCCGCTTGACAACACGGCATTAATTAGCATCTAATTAATTAAAGACTCCTCCACCCTCGGAGAACTCTACATGGTTATGTATCATTAATGTGTTTAATGCGTTCCAGGAGTAAAGACTGATTTCTGGCTGGAGGCTTAAAACCTAATTTTTTTTGCTCCTCTGAACTAAAATGAGCTTTAATTCATAATCCGTACATTCAAAAACAACCACATTTGGTGTATAAGTTTGAAATCTTTCTCACTACACGGACTTTTCCAATTATACTTCACATCTTAAAGGAATTTTTGTGTTTGAATTTCATTTTTTTGTGTGTTTGAATTTCAGCCTTGACAGCTGTTTACCTTCAATATTCAAAACATACTTTGTCCCCTGCATTGCTGATCCAAACGCCGTCTGGCATTAGAGCATTTTGGTCATTGACAGAAAAGCCATTTAAGCATGATCCAGCCTAGACAGATCTTGTTTGCAAGAAGCCTCAAAGTGTATCACACTATGCAATAATAAACCACAAACATTTTTTTTCATATTAAACTCACACATCTCACAGCTGCGGAGGCTTGTTATATTGACTGTCAGTCTTGCCGCCCAAGCCTGTAAAAAAAAAAGAAAAGAAAAGAAAAACAAAGCGAAATGGCTCCTGTCGAACAATTTTTGCCTTGTTTGCTTTGCTCTTTTGCATAACTGCTGACATTTTGTTGGAGCTGGAGCTAATCCAGCAGGTCTGTGAGCCACTTATCTGGAGCTCGGTGTGACCGTCCTCGCTGAGCGCCGGGGGCATATTTATTGTGCTCACTGACCCAGACACCTCCCCAAAGACAGTCCACTGAATATTCAATCTTTGTTTCTAAGAATCAACAAACACTCAAATCAATAACATGACCAGGATTTACAATTATTGGAATCAGAGAGATGTTGTGAGGCTTCATGGCTGCTGGGAACTTCTGAGTTGCTTCTGTTTTTACTGTTTTGCTCATTTAAAAAGTGTGAAGTGCATCATGAGAGCAATCAAAGCTCAGCATTATCACATTTGAAAGTTGTTTTTTTTTTCTTTTTTCCAAAGTCAGTTACTTGAATTCTGGATGTCACAATGACATGACACATCCACAAAAGGCAGGTCGTTTGCAATGACATGAAAAGTGAAAATGTCTTTGTGCTATCATGTCATTAAGAAAGTGCAGAAGAAAAGGAACTGACATCGTTAAGGGAGCATCAATCCAAAAAAAAAAGGTGTGAAAAATATAAAATGTTAAATGAAAAAACACATTTATTCATTATTAATTATTTATTTATTTTAAAATGTAAGAAAAACAAAACAAAACAAAGGAAGAAACACTTAATGTTCTGCAAATACATACATAAAGGAGAGAAACGAAAAGCAATAAACATCAAAATAAAGAAACGAAAACATGTGAGCTTTGTTAGCGAAGCAGCCAATTAGCACTTGGAGTGAATAAGCACTTGTAAGTGCTAATTTAGGTCTCTTAAATTAATTTGTCCAACATTTTCTATGACATTAAATGTGTTTACACCGATAATGTTTGTAAACACAGCAGAGGAAAAACAAATTTTAGAAATATTCCTATCATTTCCAAACTGTGAGAGGCTAAAGCGAGATATCTGTGTTGATTTAAGCAGCCAATATGCTTGATTTCCTGCCCAGATTATTTCTTGTCCCATGTCCTCTGTTTTTTTTTCACCAGAGCAAGAAACACCTGTCAATCACAGGTGAAGCTTAAAAATGCTCCTGCAGGTTCGCTCGGTCACTCGCTTACTGTGGCATAATATCCACGGCTCCATTAAGAGGTTTTTTACTGAGTTTGCCACCCACCTTGGAACATGCAACCTGCTGGTAAGGACAAATGAAGAGAAGCACTCACCCGCAGCTCAGTCAGTCAACCCTCTGTCATGGCGTAACAGGTGGAACAAAGCTTACATCCATGAAAAAAAGGAGGTGGATAAACTATAAATGTCTGAGCCCTTATGCTGGTAAAAATATGGATAAGGTACTTCAGCTGCATCGATAAGAGGAAGATATTATGTACAGTATTCCTAATAATATATCATTTCTTATTATTATTGTTGTTGTTGTTTACCTGGTGCATTTGTTTGAGGTAAAAGTCATTATGGCTAACTGACCAAAAAACTCCATCTGTACATTATTTCCTTTATTGGATTTCATATATTAACTCTCATAACTATCTACAAAACTATTCACACTGTCCACAGACTGTGTCATTGTTGATTCTTGTCTGCTTCTCTAGCAACAAAGAGCATTCATCATGAAATATGAAGACTCGAATCCAGCCGGCATCATTGTTCCAAGTGTAAAAGTTAACCATGAGATAGGAAGCCAAGAATATTCATGTAAAAAAGAGTGAGTGACAGGAGTGTCAGGCAGCTTTCTGGAGACGGGGGGCAGGTAAGGTAATGTTTTGAACTGTCAAGTAGTGCTCAGCAAATAGCAATGTTCGTTTTGACTCACATTTAAAAATTGCACAATAAAAAGTGAATAAATCAGCATAAAAATGTGACTAAATTCAGTTTTTATTCAAAAAGGTCTAGAAATGGTCATCATACAGATGCATGGACGTTGGCATAAGAGGATGTGAGTGTCAGGCAGAAAGAACCAGAGTCGCATTGACGATACACAAGGGGGCGCTGTTCTATTGTGGCCGTGACTCACATCCCAGTTCCGACTGGCTGAGAGGAAGACGACAGGATTTCTGGGATTGAACTGGAGCGGATATGTGGAAAGGGAAAACACTACAATTGAAGACAATTTTAGAGATAAAATGGACTAAAAAACTGATTTATGTTCCATCAACCAACTGCCTTGAACTGCTAATATGAATGCTTTGAAATTGAAAGGCGACAATGAATAGCAAAGAGGACTATGACTCTGAAGGGAAGCTAACTGGGTTAGCATGCAGAGACAGCTAATCCTTAGGAAGCAAAACCTAAGTTATCCCCAAACACAGAGCCCGCCTTAATAATAGGGAAGAAAAAAACCACACACACACACACACACACACACACACTGAAAGTATTGGGAGGCACATTTTCTCTAAATGCACAAATAGGGAGGAGTACTTTGTTTTGGTTTTGCTAGCTGCAAACAAATGAGAACCTGGAGGAGCATAGTAATGTAACACACACAGACAAAAATATTTATTTCTTACGTAGGGTTGTCTCATTTTCCATTTTTATATGTACAAGTTGACATTTTAGACTTCTGATGACATTTTGATCTTCAGAAGTAGCTGCAGAGTGAGCGCTCTTTGATTTCACGCTGCTCTTTGTGTCCTGTCAATCTGTTAGCAGCTAATGTTGCAGCAGCTGGAGACCCAGGGTGAGTCTGAGTTAGACAGGTGACATTAAAGCTCTTTGCTACTACTAGATTTTGCTTTGATAGTAATTTCCAAGCTAATTTTAAGGCACATTTCAATCTGTCCTTAGTGTAGTTAGCACGTTGTTAGCATGCATTAGCTCGCAGGGCTAGCTTTGCGGGGTTTTTGTTTGTTTGTTTTTGTGTCGTCAACAAGATTTTAAAAATACAGACATTTTAGAAATAAACAAGAAATAACACACAATCAATGAGATAGACAGCAAAATAAGTATATTTAAGAAAAAAAATAAGGCTAGCTACGTTTGTTAGCTTCACTGTACCATATGAATGGTGCTATGAACCCCTGTTAAAAATTTAAATATGTAATAAAGCATTGCTTGAGGGGCTATATGAATAAAATGAACAAATAGTTGTATGTTTGTTTTGAACAGCTAAATCTGATTGACTGACTAAATCCTACCTTATGTAAAGTCTTATTTAAAATATTCAAATAGTGACGCCAGAGCTCATTCATGACGTAAGAAGTCATGCAGGTAAGTAGGTCAGTCATTGGTGTTCATTTATTGTTAAACACGTTGTATTTCGGTTACTCGTGTGACTCTATTGTTGCTCTGACCATATGAACTAATTAATTACAGCAGTTCAATGAGAATTCATTTGATTTCCTCTAAGAAGCCTCCTCTACTCATGGCTAATGCTCTTATTCATCAAGAAGGGATTAAATGTGTTCTACCCTCTGTAATTAAGAACTGGAGTGAGGGAGCTTAGGAGGATTCACTCTAAAGGCTATTTTTAAAAAGGCTCATCCTCCTGTTACAAAACAAAAGTACTATGATACAGACTGAAATAAACATTTTCCTCTTTGATCACACCACCATGAGAACTGAACTCCTAGAAGGTCTTTTTTTTTTTTTTAAATCAGTCTGATAAGAAAAAAAAATACTCAATTATTAATTAAGTGACATGGAAGAAGCTTTTTGTGTGCCTGGTTTTTGTTAGATTAACATTTTTATGTGATTATAAGGTTAAATCTGTTACAGCTATGAAACACATGAAATTTGCAGTATTAATAAAATAGAAAAAGGAGCTTTTGAGTTGAAGCAAAGTATGAGAGTGAACAAATAAATGACTATATTCTGCAGTGCATAAATAAAAGTAAACATTAAGCTCTATGCTACTTAGCAGCTTTTACAGATGCAGCATATGCTTAACAAGCTTCACAGTGATTCACGATGCTACTGTATTATTGTAGTTGTAGCTAGAAGTAGTGTGTTTATTATACTTTCATAGCTATTTATCCTGCAGTTTATGAGATATTTTACTGTAATGGAACTTAGTGTCTGTGTTTTGGTAGTAGAGCTTTTTTTTCACATTGTTGACTGTCTCTAAAAGGACACAAGATTAAAACAAGCTCAATAACTTTCCCATGCTCTGTGTAACTTTTCTGTTGTGGTATGAGGGTAAAATCCTGTAGGTTTCTGTGAAAAGGCATTCAGTCTCATTGACAAATCCTTTGAAGATTGTGAATTGGTTCCAAAACATTTTCAAAACAGCAGATTGCTGGTGTACAACAAGCTCATCTCGAAACATTTTAATGCAGCCGAATTTCATTCAAGTTTAATGAATGAGTATAATGAACTTGTCTGTTTGATAGACTTGAAATGATCACTGGATCAGTGGAACTAAGGGGTTTTTCTCGATAGGATCATTTTTTATCACATAATTAGACAGAGTAATTGAAAGACATGAGCCATGGTTACTTTTGATGAGCATCCTTTCTCATTTGTGACATTTTAAGAGTAATATTTGACTAAATACAAAGTGCTTAACATTAATGGGCTAATTAAAAGTGCTTACCAACAGATATCCTGTAGAAACATCTGTGTTTGCTGTTTTTTAAATTACCCATCATAAATAAATTAATAAGACTGTTAATTGTGACTAATTACTTACTTTATTCTGAATTCCCTGCAAGTTGATTTCCTGAGTATATTGAAATAAATGAGGTATATAAAATTATTCTACAGTTTATTGTATATTTGAGGATGGTGAGTCATAATGAAATTACATAAAGACAATTTACTGTTCCTGGAATAAAACTTAGAAAATCACTGCCATGGCCTTTAAGGAGTCGTGCTTTGGACCACTGTGTCCTTCTCATTCATTAAAAATGCTTTAATAGAACCATCTGACATTTGGCTGAAAACGATTGTTTGCTGTCTTATTCATGAAAAGATTGACTTCACATTTATCTGTCTGCGCCAGAGTTAGGATCAGGTAATTGTTTTTCGAGTCACAGTACAAAATCTTTAGTCTTTGCTCTTAAGTCTCGAGTCAAGTTTGACAAGTCACAAGTCCATAACTTTGATTTTTACTTCTAAACAAGCCAGAGTGTGCTCTTCAACGATTGTAATTCCATTTAATGAGCAGAAACTGAACTCAACAACTTCAAATGTCGAAGAAACTTGGTTGCATCTCTGTAACTTTTGACCTGCATGTTTTGAACTGCATTTCATTTCAGGTCGAGCACCATGTAGCTTTTGCATGCAAATGGAATAATTTTTTCCATCTGAAGCTCAGTAACGTAAAATTAGTTATTCATGGTTCATTCCTTCAATTTTATTGGCTGCTGTTTAATTAGTTCAGACACAATGGATGTGGAAAATTAAATGTTGACTCGCTGGAAATAAATTAGATCAATGGTTGTTTCAGGAAATTAGGTGAGTTAATTGATTCGTGCAGACTTTTTGAATAACATGCTTGTTGATTTTTTGGTTTTGGGGAAGTAAATAAAGTATTTTCTAGTCAAAATGTTCAAGTCCAAGTCATGAATCAGTAGTGTTTTGGTAAAAGTTGAGTTTTTATTTGGTTATTTTGTCAAATCAAGTCTAAGGTCATCAAATTGGTCGCTGGAGCCTTGAATCCACCCCTCTTGTCAGTGCAGTGTCGCCCAGCTCCATCTAAAGTTACTTTATCAACAACTGCATATCTTTCTTTATACAGGATATTGCACATGTAATGTGGTTAGATATAAAAATGTCAAAAATTATGTTGTAGGAGCAGTAACATGTTGAGGATTTCTGGACGACCGCTGGGTGCAGTGATTGAGCACAGCGTGGTGCCGCCTGCCATGGAGGGTCAAGACACTGCAGGTATTCTCTGCCATTCAAATGTTAAAGCAGCTGGTCTCACTGATGAGGGAAGTTTATCCAGACAGGGCTGAAGTAATCAGACGGATCACCTGGTGAATCGTGTGGTCGGAGCTCAAACCTGCAAACTCACTGAACTCGAAGAAACGAGGTTTCCCACTTATGATTCAGTCTGAACTCTCCGCTGTGTCAGCTTACCTGTGATAATTACCTGTGACAGCACAAACCATTCAAACAGGAGTCATCAGAGCTCCATTATTCTCTTTTCAAACTGACAGACGTGAGGTTTTCGGAGTAAACGCTGCAGTGTCTCCTCCTGCTTGGACCCCGGTTGTGATCACAGCTGATCAAAACTCACTCGCCTTGTTATTGTTCCACCCGCTAATAATGGTGCATTTGCATATCTATGACAAAAATGTATTAGACTTTCAATAGCTTATTGTTTATGGACATCTACGAGATGATTGCAGAAATGGGGGAATAAGACTGCGTAGCATCAACTTAATTGGATTTCTTATCAAGGCATTGTGTGCATTATGAAACAGACTATGAGTGTGAGTGTTGGAGTCACGATCCGTGCAGGGTTTCACTTTGTTTTGGCCAAACTTTGCTTTCTGTGGTTATTCAAACAGTCAGATGGACACAGATGACACCAATAAAAACATTACAGTGAGGTTAGACTCTTTTATCAACAGTTTTTATTAGAAAAAAAAAAAGAAGTACATCCTTTCTAGCGGTTTGGCACTACAGAGCCACCTGTTAACTACAATGTTTGGAAGAAACCAATATAACGGGGAAAGGGGGTGATTAATAATAAAATTAGAAGAATAAAGTTTTAGTCATAATATAAAATTGTCATAGCTACATATTGTAATAATAATAATAATTAAATGAGTCATTAAATTTTAAAAAACAGATAAAAAATTAAGCCTGTTCAGGCACGTGTCCACCCAAATTGAGTCATGATATATCTGATTGTAATTTAATGTCTGTTCAGTTAACTAATGACATGTGAGTTTAGAAAAGCTTAAATATGAAACTACAGCAGAGAGAGAGACAGTTTGCTTATCTCAACACAAAAAGAAGAATCAGTTATCCTGTCTCTGTCCAAAAGTATCTAGGGCTTATTAAGTAAACCCAGTTAATTAGTCTTTATCAAGAAGTATTTTAGCACATAACCCCCTTACAAAACAGCAATTTGATCGTACAAAGAGAGCAAGTGTGTTAGTTTCTACCACATTTGTGTCACATCATTTATTCCATGGCTGCAAACAGTTAAAATGTTCATGTTGACCGTCCTCAGTTGGCAGTTACTGTAGTGAGTTTATCTATCAGTGGACGTTTGGCAATATGGAGACGCCATCTTGGTTTTCTTGAGCCAGAAGTGAGCATATGTGGGTGAGAGGGTGAAGCTGGGGAGGATGCACATTGCTACCAATGACTGTGTGATGCTAGCAGACGGTTAAAGGCTGCTGTCAGAGTGGCAATAATATATGAGCCTCCTGTGTTAACTCTGACTTAGTCAATTCAACTCCAATGTAAAAGGAACTGTAGACAGTTTGTTTTTGTCTGGTTTTACTTATCAATGACCTGCCAAACAAAACTTGTAAAGCAACAATAATTAAGGTTAAATGATGACAGAAGCTGAGCAGTGAGGGGTTTTATGTAGGAATAATACATGACCCTTAATGTCAGATTTTCGTATGTCCTTCCTTCTGTGCCAGCATGAATTCAGCGTATTTAGAGTTTATGGTAGGTTGATTTTGTTAACACTGGCCTCCCCCTGTTATCAGTCTCTATGGTATGTTAATCTTACATGTCTTTGTTCTACAGTTTTTTATTTAGCATACTGAGATTAGTATTGATGTTCTCTTGTGACTCTTGCCAAGAGAGTGAATAAGCGTTTTTTGCCCAAACTGTTAAGCCATCCCTTTAAAATCCATGTCCTCATGTTAGAGGACTCACTGAGCATGAAAATATGCTGCTGAGCAGGCAGATATGTCACCTGATGGTCTGATCCCGGTGGCGGAAAGAGCTGGACTGTCTGGCACCTTCACGGATCGACCAGAAAATAAGAGCCAAGTGATTCACTTACATAACACAGTGTTTGTGCAGGAAATTAAAAAAAGTACTGTCTTCTCCAAGCGGCTAAAACCCACATTCAATCAGTCAGATAATTCAACATTGTGTATGAATACGCAAGTTCTCACCGTGTTCGCTGATTTCTGAGAGCCGCTTTGTCTGAACTGTTGCCTGGTAACTTGCACACAGAAGCTCAGTCCAGGTTTAATGTAAAGTGATTAGACTGTCAGTATGAAGCAGCGCGAGGCGATAGAGAGAGAGAGAGAGAGAGAGATACTATTCCAGCAGCTAACTGTCTGCATCCTGCAGCCTTCCTCCCATCCTCCTCCTCCTCCTCCTCCTCTCCTCATCCTCCACACCTGCTCCCAGCTGGCTGCACCCAAGGACACAATGTGCAGGCCTCCACCCAAAATGTAACTGCTGCTGCTGATGGTATTGAATGGTTGTTTAAACTGTGAAAGTCACTGTTAAGGCTAAAACAAGAAAAACAAGGTGTTAATTTATTGACTTGAAAAGGAACAGCTGGTTTTCCATTAGCTGAGGAAAAGGCTTTTGAAGTTTAAATCAAACCTTTTATTACGATAAAATTAATAGTATATAGAATAATATAGACTTTAACTTGCAGGACTCCATGTATTATATTTAATCAAAGAGCAAACTAAACACAGTAAAGTGACTGAAAGACTAATTTAACAAATAATACTAAATACTGAGATGAAATTTTATGAATGCTGGAAATATATTCAGAAAAATAACAATTGGGTAAATTAAAATGTCAAAGTAGACTTCAATATGTCTGTATTTACCTCCCATTGAAGTTTGAAAAGATTCTATTAATATCAAAATACAAAATTCTTGAATCCCATAAATGCTGATTTTCTCTTTCTCCACACAAATGCATTACTTGTGTCCTGTTTGCCTCTGTAGATTTGATCTCTAGTGTCATGGCTTTAGTGATGGAGGTGTCAGTTTGTTGGTCAGTTGGATAGTTCACCACTTTGGTCGAGACTCATGTGTCTTAACTGTGTGCCGTTCATTTTTTATAGAAACAGAATGAGTTGAGAAGATTAATATGACCTTCATATCTGTCTGTTAAATAAGGAGCTGAAACTAAAGCTATCAGCTAGTTAGCATATGTTAGCATAAAGACTGGAAGCAGATGAGATGCATCCTGATTCTTTCCAAAGTTAACAATTCCCTCTGCTGTGGCCTGATGTGCACCTTCCTATAACTGTAGCTTCCCATCATAGCAATGTAAACGACAACAGCTGTGATTGACTGAATTATATTTCCTCATTTTCCTCATCATCGGCGGGCGGTTTGTGTATGCTGCCATCTTCCATCATCCCCTTTAACTGTTGTTATTGGGAACAGGTCATTTCTATTAATATTCTTAATCCACTGATGGCAAACATGGGGGAAGACCGCTATGTTAAGCATGTGATCTCAGGTAGAGGCACTCTTCATGAAGTAAAGGGCTTGTGTATTTCTGTTCCATTTTGTTTAAAAGCTGAAGTTTTCCACTATTGTTGAAGCACAAATTGCACAGGTTCCTTCTGATTTCCTAAACCTTGTTGTCAAAGCTAACATTGTAAAGGGTGCAGAGGTGAAAGCAGAAATTTATAGAAGAGCTTGCATTCAAATGTGTGTATACTGCAGAGAGATGCCACCACAGTAATGGCGACTACTCAACTTCTGCTTTTTCCATGGATTCGTCTGTAAACGCTCACAGAGGTGAAGGTTATGGAGCAGGCTTTGTGCAGTTTTACTGTAAAAGTTTGAATTAGGTTTAACAGATGCAAGGTGCCGATACAGGATTTATAAGAAGCGGTGATCATGTCTGCAACAGTGTATGGATGATGTGTTTTAACACTGGTAACAGCCTGTATCGCAGTCAGGCTTATCATTCAAGTTCGCTGAGTCCTTTCAAGTCTCTGAGATTCTGCAGTGTGTGTGTGAGCATGTGAGCGTGTGTGTGTGTGTGTGATAGTGTGTGAGTGTGAGTGAAGGATCACTTTCAATAGAAGGAAACTTTGAAAGTTAATTTGAAAGTACAAAAGGCAAAATGTTGTCAAGGCCAGCCAACAAAACGTTGCTGTTTCCATCGCTGCCTGGGATCAGACCTTTAGTTACACTTCATTATGTCAGAAGGAACTCGGTTACCATGGCAACTGAGAATTTGTAGTGCCGAGTGGGCAGGGCTGCCAACACGGCGCAGATCTATGAATGAGATTGACTACTTCTGTTTCGGTTTGGTTTTGTCCCACACAGACATCACACGGCTTCAGCTGCATCGCTGTGCTGCTCACAAACAGACACACACTTTTAATGATGCTGAATGAATCCGTGTGTGAAGCTGCAAGATGATGCACTGCAGCTGATCCTGCACAGGATTACTGAGCCTTGGTTGTTGTTCTTCTGATTTGCATCCTTTTGTAATGTGTTGGACTTTCTTCAGAGGCATTTTTTCAGTCTAAGTCTTTGTTGTGTGTTTGGCTCCTTGCTGTGTTTACCCAAAATAGTGTGGTTACGTGGTTTTAAAATAAATTAAAATGCATTGAACTTGGGATGGCCAAGGTTAATTTTTTTCTTAACCGGTCACCGGAAGCCTTTAACCAGGGATTAACCGGTTAATAAAATGACTCATGAAAAAAAAACCAGTATAACAGATTTAATTTTGCATAAAGGATGTTTAATTTTAGCAGTAGGATAAAAAAAACAAACGTTTCTTTTTAGTAGAAGTAATGCGACTAATGTTAGAAAACTAATATTTTCCATATGGAGGATTTAATTTTGCAGTCGGCTACGAATTCTTAATCACACGATGAAAATGAAATAAAATCAGGCCTGTTTTAAAAACGTATACATCTTTGAATGAAAGCAATTCAAATAGTAGTCAAACTTTGTAATTAAAAAAGAACAGATTAAGAAAATAAAAATGTGCTTGGCTGCTGCATAAAGACAACCTAAAATGAACTTAAATGTCGCTTTTTGCTTCATTTTGTTCGTTTTTGAGCTCAGACTTTTAGTACGAACCAGTTAAAGGAATTATCAAAGGTTAACCAGTTCAACATCAACCCTGGCCATCCCTAATTGAAACAAAAGACATTTGAGGTGCAAAACTGACAGTCTGGATGTACATCAATGAAAAAAACTTTATTCCATATTTTCCATTGTAGTAATGCACATTTCAAATATAAAAAGAACCATAGGTATGAAAATAGCATGGCGCATTAGAGTGAACTGTAGATGTTAGAGGCAAGAAAAAAAGAGAAAATCATGACAACAATCCCACTCACAGAAAACAACCACGCCGCTGAGGATTACAATCTCAACACTTGCACTTGACTTTACCATTGAGTAATGAGAGATCTATGTCACAGTGAAGCAACACATATGAGAACACAAAGCAGAAAGACTGTACAGTTGAGAATTGTGTGTACAGTAAGTAAGATAAGGAGATAATACATGTCAACAAAAACATGAATCACCACTGTTGAAATACACTGCAGAGACCAAAGTTTGGCTACAGAATGAGAGCATGAATAAAAAAACACACTGTGTACAGCAGCAGAGACGCTCTTCAAAGTCCTGTTCTGCACTTAAAGTAGCTGTTAACTCCCACAAATAATACAGCAAAACAGAGGCTGAATTGGCAATGACAACAACCATCTTAGAGCACTTCTAGGAAACTTCACAGTACTGCACTGAATACATGAAACTGAGGCCGTTCTCCTTTTTAAAACTTCAAACATGATTCAAATGATCAGAGAATAAAACAAATGTCTTTGGCTTATTCGTCAAAATAAAACCAACTGAACGTGGCTTAGAATCAGTGCAGAATTTGCACCGACTTCATTGTACTTCAAGCCACCAAAACTGCACTAAAAATCCATAACGTCCAAATCACAGGAACACACAACTTTCTTTGCAAAGGGGGTTTACACAGCACATTAACAGGTGAGTTTCAAGTCTTAATGTCTGTCCCTCAACATGCCCCATCTGCATAATCCTGCTGATCCTCAGATGACTCGGTGCCCAGAGCTGGTTCACTGTTTCAGTCTGGAGCCACACACATGCCCACACTGGCCTCGGCTCAAATCCATCCGATCCCAGCCTGAATCACACCATGTGTTTACCTCTTTGCTTTCCCACAGTCTGGAAAGATAATGATGAAAAATATGGGGCATCCAAATTTTTAAAAAACACGATGCACAAACAACAGCAAATAAGACTGGGAGTTAAGATTATTGTTTTTTTAACAACAGCCAATGGAAAATCTGTTTTTCAGTCTGAAGGCTCCCTGAAATCATGTTGTTGTTATGTCATCATGTTAAAAAAAAACACTATGGGAAGGTGTTAATGTTCTGTGTAAACCCTGTGATGCAAAGTAATGACTTCACACCGTCTCCAATCAATCTACAGCTTTTATTTAACCACATTAGACAATGCAGCGAATCAATCTCTTCGCTTTGACCAAATATTTGAGTAGTCTCATTTAGACTTTACAGAGAATGTAATAAGGGCCGAGTTTGCAGTAACTCTTGACCTTTTCCACAAAAGCTACTGCGTTAAATGATGCACCTTTCTTGTGTCCGTCGCTGCTCTGACAAATACACAGTGAGACAAAAATGAGTTGAGATGACAGTATGATTTTAACAGTCAGGGTCCTGCTGTTAGTTTTACTGGCAGAATACAAACTCATAAACTCATGTGCATCCCGGTGGCACAGCTGGCGAACCAGCCTGGGATCTCTGTCACATGCCTCCCCTCTCTGTCGGTTGTCTAATGAAGGCGAAAGCGTCCCAGAAGAATGTGGGATCTTTGAACTTAAATCACTTTTTATCCTAACACACATTAATGTAAGTTATTGTAAAGTGTAGCACCACTCGGAAAACCTTATTGCGCCGCCATTCATCTGTTAACAGAAGGGGAGTCCGAACATCTGGGCTCCACAGATTAATGAATCAATTCACACTGCAAAACACTGATCTCAAAGGTGATAACAAACAACAGTTTTACATTCACATTGCGGCCAACAAAATGCCATGTGTATCAGGTTAAAATCAGTTATTATTAATTTTTAATTATAAGCATGATTACTTGTATAAATCACTACATTTCCAAAAAAATCAAAAATAAGCAAATAACCACAGAAAGACAGTCAGAGCTGCCGTCAGTACTTTGTGTTTGCTGAGGAGACACAAGGAACAGGTGCACTAACATATGTGGCTGCATCCATTTTCACTCAGCATCTCATTTGTCTGCAGGCACAGTAGGCGTCACTTTACACCAGTGCTGGCTGAGTTTACTGTTCCTCTGCTGAGCAAAATAATGACCGTTCAGTTTCATATCTACTGCGTGCTGCCACAATGTGAACTCAGTATCACCCCTGGCAGTCGCTAAGTGGTTCACAATTCAAAAAAGCCAACATTTTACATTCTAAACTTCTTTTTTTTACCAACATACTACACTGTATGTCATTATCAAAACATCATAGTGTAACTGTGTTGTTCAAACTCGCCTGAAAAGATACATGACTGGGCACATGTGTGAAAATATTTGGCACAAAATTAGCTAATGTAATAAAAAGAAAACAGCTCAAATGAGGGATATAAAAAGTTCCACTTAAGTTTTACTGCCCAAAGCAAAGACGTAGCCTTTTGCTGAGGTGAGGTCTTCACCATGCTGAGGTCATTATCAGAGGTAAACTTGTATTTCTGGTGTTCATCTCAGCTCTGCGTGGGCTACACTAAGGCAATTCAACGGTTGCTAATGCCAAATCTGAACGGAGGGAAATCAAATCAAGACACAAACAGTCTATATTAAAACTATAATTGTATCTCAGAATGCATTACAACTTCTTCAGGGTAGTGTCAAATTGTCTACTGCATGCAAACAAGAGTCAACAGCCAAACAAAGATAAGTGATCCTTGTGAGTGGGATTATCATATTTGCGCCTTCAGTATTTTACAAATGACACCATTATGTTTCATTTGGGCGGCTCGGCTCCGGCTGTTCTGAGGAGAACTGAAGGGTTTCTGTTTGCCTAACGGCTGAAAGAAGAAACACAATTCTTTGCCCATTCATGTCATCGAGTGTGTGTTAAGAGCTCTGGCAAAAAAAAAAAAAAAAAGGGGCTGCTGTGCAACACCAATACATGGTGTGAATATGTGTTCTACCTAGAAAAATAACACTTGAATTATGCACATGGCTGCTTTTGCTCCCTGGGTGTTCCATCTCAGAAGGCTTCCAATCTGTGACAATGCAGTCGGTAGACAAAACAAACCACTGTGTTGTGTTGGGAGCATATCTGTGTTCCCAGGCTCCTCTGTTAACAAGGTACTACTGTAATCCTGCACATAACGACTGACCGGGGCCTTTATTTACCTCAGCTGCAAGGGGGGGGGCACCAGGCCTTTGTATTAGAGGCAGGCTTTTATTCCAAATTTCTTCTGCTGTCAGTCCTTATGTTAAGCTAAGATAACTAGCAAAGTTGTAATTACATATTTTACTTGCATAAATTGCAGTAGTGTAACTCTTAATCTAACTTTTTTGCCAATGAAATAACCAATTGAGTATATTTTCCACAATTTCCCAAAATAATTCTCATACAGGAAAGGTAAACACTGAACGTGTAGCCTGCATGAGGTTGATGCTTTGAGCTGGACTGCATTTTGTACCAACAGCAGTTAGAAAAATGTGTTTCCAATAATCTCCTGATTTTCTTTTGAGCCCCTGGATGCACATCCAAGATCCCCTAATGGGAGAAATGGTGCCTGTATGAACGCAAACATAAACAAAACCATTCTAATCATTGACATCACATCATCTAATGTAAAAATAATGCCGATATTATAAAGCATCATTTTTCTTTCTGCTGCACTTTCACATTCAAATCACTCTTCCCTCTGACGTATTCATACAGTACAGGGGTGCTAATATTGTGTCAAGCAGGAGGAATGAGTCATTCCTAATGACCGAAAAACTATGAAGCGATAAAAACCCAGCGTTTTTTCTTATGGTTTTTATAACAAATGGTTGTTTTACAAATGTAACCCAAAGCTCTGAATGAGAGCAGCCATAATCAGTCAAAGCCAGGCTCATGTAGTCTTTTTTTATGTATATATATATATATATATATAAATCATTATTCCCTGATTATTGTAGCAGATAGTATCTACCCCTCCAGAGGAAGGCACTATGAATGGTTGAATGTCCTTGGATTTTCATCAACTGGATTTGACTGATGGCTGGATAATAACGTGCCGGTACAATCTTTACAACACAAGTCATCCTCCTGATTGAGAAATTTGGGGTTGCAGTGCAAAGCACATTTCCTCCTTTGTCCTCACAGTCAATCCTGTCCTCCTCTGTGTATACAGCATATCGAAGGGAATCAGTATTGTGTTGTATTCACATACCTGAAGTCAAAGAGGCAGAAATCACCCTGTCCTCTCTTTTCATATCCAGGTAGCTACTTCAGGTACCACAGTACAGAGTTTATTTGGTGTCACCTCTCTTATTAATCTCGAATGTCGTCTTTGAAACTGCCCCGTCCTCCTGCAGTGCGCTAAAGGTAGAGGTAACCTACCCAGTAGACGATGTTGAACAGCAAGAAGGAGGTGGGGAAAAAGACACGCGAGTATGCGTCCAGTTCGAGTAAGTCTATGTGGTAACGTCCTTTTCTCCACGCGCCTCCTTTACACTCCTCGAAGCAGCAGAAGAAGCTCTGGCAGTCTTTTCCGTCCAGACACTCGTAATCACAAGTGTCCTCAAAGTCCTGCCAGTACATGGAGTTGTTCAAAGCGATGACGGTGTGTGGAGGCCTCACATCAAGGACAGAGTAGTTCTAAGAGGAAAGAGGCAGTGAGAGGAAGGGTAGAGGAAGAAAACACACATTTAAGTTTGCTTACCCACTCAAAAGATAGTTTACTCTTTCTGTTACAAACTTGTTGTCTCACAGGGATTTTTAGAGCAAATGGGACACCATGTTTTATCATCAGCCCCTTTCTAAACAAAACTGACAGGAGGGCTGGACTGAGAAAAAAAAGTTCATTTACAAGCCCGTCTGCTACTTTAGCGCCACAGATAAGACTATAGATTTATCAATACACAGAACAGATGGACTGATAAATACCAGAGTCATGGTCAGGCCCATAGATTCTAACTTGCATAAACCTCCGTCAGATAAAGGATCAATGAGTCGGCAGACAAGATTAATATATGAAACTTAAAAAAAACCCTGCCTGCACTCTGTCAGACTTTAGGGAAGGAAGATGGCAGGTTAACAAGGGGAAGCATCCTGGTCATTTTGCTAACAGGAGGGATTATAAACCCCCTAAAAAATAAAATTACCTCACTGAATGTGACTGTACCTTTGGTGGGTTATCTGCACTTCTCACATTGCAATTAATTAACATCTTTTCACTTGACCTGCCTGATAAATAACTGAATTCTTTAAACTTGATGTGTCCAGTTTGTGGCCATAACTATGTATTATTTATATTATAAATTGCATTCAAACCCAAAACAAGATAATCCTGATGACCTCTTTAGGGTAATTTTGTAAGACTCAAAGAAGCCTGTTTAGAGCTAAAAATGGATCAAATACAACCATCCTTATCCAGATGTTTTTTCACTTATGCACTTCTCTGAAAAGTATGCAGTATTAATACATCAGATACATGAAAATACAGTATTTTAAATAATAACCTCCCACAGATTACAGACATATTCTACAGAAATCTCTGACAAAGGTTCAAGCAGGAGGGTGAAGCTTTCATAAAGTGTCATCGACACATAAATCCTGCATGATGTCAACTTATCGCAAATAACGAACCACAACTGTCAAACTACACAACATATCATAACTGTTTCAGGGATGAAGTCGTATTTTCATCTTAATAAATAATAAGAATAAACTCAATTAGAGGGAAAAGCTCATCAGAACCCACAAAGGCAAACATCAATCTATAATGCATTAATGCTCATGCAGGTAAAGGTTTTGTCTGTATAACATTAACAGACTGAGCTGTGGTTTTCTGTACAGAACTTAAGGTGACCGTCTGGTTCCTTTCCTTCAGCTGTTGACAGGCAGAAATGGCCCGTCTGTCTGGGAAGCTTGTTTAAACTGATGCAGTGTCCCTTAAAATAGCAACAGTCTTATCAGAAGAGCTTATAAAGGGAAGCGTCACATCATCTCAACCTTGAAAGATTTTCTCACTTCCGTCTTGTGATAACAAAAAAACCAAAGCACTATCACAGGAGGCTCTACTGTTGTAACGAGCGACAGTAAGCCTGCACAGAAGGGCATCACAACAATCTACATTTAATCCTTTGTATCACTTCTGAGTTGATTATTAAGTCATTGTACCTCTGCAAGAATGTGTCTTTCAAATACATTATTATATAAAAATAATTCAGTGCTAACCCACCGATCTTTTGTGCTCCATGCAGCTGGGTCTTCGAGAGCTGTACGAATAGTAATTCAACGTGGCATACTCCATCAGAGCAGCAAAGACAAACAGGAAGCAGACGGTGACGAAAAGGTCCATGGCGGTGACATAAGACACTCTGGGCAGTGACGTCCTGGCCACGCTGCTGAGGGTGGTCATGGTCAGCACTGTGGTTATTCCTGAAGGGCACAAAACAGGGACAAACTCCTCTCAGGCGAAGCTCTGCAGTAATAATGAAGATCCACAAGGTTTTTTTTTGAGCTCAGGAAAGAAAGCAGCACTTCAGTTTGAACTGGTTTCTGAAAGGAAAAAAGCAAACTACCTGAAAACCCTTTTAACTGCAATGAATTTGATTCTCAGCAGCAGAGACAACTTATTTTGCGCTGTTTCTTTACATTATCTTGTTAAAAAAGATTTTTGGACAAAATGCTTAATCTGTCTAAAAATGTGCAAAGTACAGAGGGACTTGTATCTAACAGGTCAAGCTTGTAAGATTGATTTATAACTTTGAATACTAAGTTTTAAAACAACATTTGATTATTTTTCTTGGGCTCTGCAGCTTCTGATATAATCAGGAACAAATATTTGAGTACTTGATAATATCCTGAGTTTGATAACACAGTGTTGCCAAAACATGTCTGTCTGTTTTATTTATTTTTGAGGATTCTGTTATTCTGTCGTGTTCTTGTTATTTCTGTTTGTTGTTCCTGAATAAAAACATTTTCCGAAAAGTTTGGTGTAATTTATGCATGTTTGTAATCCTCAGTGGTTTGTTTAAACAAGGTCAGTATCAGTGTCCTTTTTGTGACTAAATATTCTCAAACAGTCGCCCAGACTTACAAACAAAGTCTATATGCTTTACGTTTTACACAGAATCCCAACATTTTTTAAATCCAGGTTGAAGGGTACGGTGGGTTTTAAGAGCTTTTTCACTAAAATCAGCTGCTCGCTGCATCTGAGATGCTCATGAAAGCAGTGAGAGTGAAACCAAGAAGTAAAGTTGTGGACCATCAAACCAAAACAACAGTCTGAAAGATGCTTGAACTCTCTGTAATACTGAGAGGAGCTGACTCTCAGCTCTGCCTGCTCAACATACCACAGCCGTGACTGTTAATATGAACTATTGATAATTACAGTTTAAAGACTTCTCTTGACTTACAGCATGAAAAAGACCATTGGTCCGTGTTTTCATAAGCTTAGCTGTTGTAAAAGTAAAAGTAACCGTATCCTTATCTAAACTGTCACTAAGCTGCAAAGTCAGAAACAGCAATTTCCATCTTTAACATCAAATGATGTTGATGTCGCTCAGACGGAGAAGAAAAGCCTCGATTCCTCGAGCACCTCTGTGTGATTTCATTTTCTCTCTCCAATCTTCTCCATGAGCATTACAGAGATGCCTTTAAGGAAAAAAAAAAAAAAAAACATCTGTGACTGTTTCACAGGGGTTTCCATGGTAACAAGCTGGCCCCATCTATTTCAGGCGGACATCTCACACTTTTCCTTTAGCCTCTGCTTGCCACAGTGTTTCTGCATACCTGCCTGCTGCTGATGCTGTGGCGCAGATTCAGGAGTTTTTTTTTCTCTAATGACAGAACGAACAGCAGGTTTTAAGAGAGAGAAAAAAACTCTCAGGCACATTTATCTTAACTGACAGCTTAATGTGGTGGAAACTGTAATGTTCTGTATACGACATGTCAGACATAAACGGTTCGGTTCGAGACGTTTGTGTGAATGTTTTTCTGAACTGGAATCACTGGTTTGTGGTTTTCTGCTGAGCAGTCAAGGTTAGGTTCACATCCATGTTTCTCAAGCTTCACGTAATATATTTAAAAAAAACTTTGAAGAAATTTAATAAAAGATAAGTTTATTTTCTGCAAAAATGGATATTATCACTACATTAACATGCATGAGAGCTTTTCCACAAGTTGCAGCAACAATCACCTGAATCTTAAAATCAGCAAAACCAGTGAGCTTTTGGTGGATTAAGATGCTTCAAATTTGAAAGTTGCTGCAAAGAATTATCATGTTTTATAAGAATAGGACCGACAGATGTATAAACCAAAAACATAATCCCTCCACAAACATCTGCCACCAACACAGAGAGTCATAATGAAGCATGTTCAGTGAGATAACAGGCTACCAAGCAAAGTTAGAACTGTACCTATCTGTTTCTGAGGCGCAAACTTAAGTTGAAAGCTTTGCTGTCCTAAGTTGACTCACCACTATTCTTTTTCACACCTCAACAGCTTTATCTTCACTCCCACACTGGCTTGGCTTGCACCTGTACTTCTACAACCAGCCTACATCTAAGATCCATTCATTAGCTTCAGTCTCTCTCCTCATTTGCATGCAATTGATCCCAAAGCTTTATATTAGATTAATAGTCCCTTTCATCTGTTGTGAACGTTCACTATAAAACACCTTGGGCTCTGAGCAGATGATACAACGCTGGGTCACTCATGAGAGGGTGCACAAGGTATTAGATGTTTACATGAAGAACTGAGAGAAAATCACATGCGTTTATATTATTCACAAGCTGAAATATAATTTCTGACAACATTAGCAGAGAAAGGACAGTATTTTATATTATAACTGATAAAAAGAGACACTTTAACACACTAAAGTTTTAAGATTTTCATACCGCAAGTCTTGAAGTTTGCTTAAACTTGTGTTTTTGAATTCCTGCGCTGAATGTCAAAGCAAAAACAACCTCACTCACAAGTGTGCATGTTAAACCAAATGTAAACGTAAAAAAAAATGGATGTAATCAATTACCTTTGACAACATGTTCCACAGGACTGCACAGAAACAAAAAGAGGGAATGTGCAAAAAGAGAGAAATAAAAGCACAACAAAACATAAAAAGCAAACAGACTGACTCGAGTTAGGTGACAAACAAATATCCATGCAGTAAAAACAGCAGCATGTGATGATGATGGAGCAGATTCATAGCAAAACACGACCAGAATGTGCAAATGAAAACCTCAGGACCAGGATCTTGGGATGATGTTTGCATCAGTAGTGCAGATGTGTAAGTTAAGGTAATGTTCCAGATGTTCCAGCAGCATGGAGAGCCACGGACTCCATGTTACCTAATGTTGTTCTGGCCGGCGTGGCGTCTTTTTTGATCCAGAAGGACACCCAGGAGAGGACCACGGTGAGGATGCAGGGGATGTAAGTCTGGATGGTGAAGTATCCCATCCTTCTACTCAGGTCAAAGTACACTGTCATCACAACGTAGTCTCCTGCGTGTGAAAAAACACCCCAAACACAACTTGATGTGAGACTTGACAGACACACACATGCCTCCATTTATGCTCCTGGAGGGAAATTGTACAAATAAGGATGAAAATGAGCTGCAAATATCTGCATTTTGTGACAGTGGGTCAGTTTTAAACGTCGCAGGAAGCAACACAGCAGGCGTTCACAGCCGCTGTGAGCTGTTAGATGAAGAGCTGCACACCTCCAACTCCTCAGAAAGGTGACCAACTTCACCCTGACCTGCTGTTGTGTGGAAAACTACTTGTGCTCAGTGCAGCATAACAATCTGAATACAGCTGCAATATTATTTAAACACTTTTTCTTAAAACATGAGTTTGTTTGGCTGATTAGTGAACAGAAAAACCAGTTGCTCCTCTGTTCTTGTCATAAAAAACTTCTCTTTTAACTGACTCCTGATGTCGACAAAACTACCAAGACTGAAACTTTAAGATTACATCAAATATTTCAAAAATCTAAAATGTGACAAATATTCTTTATGTGGAGGACATTTATTAGAAACTCCAAAAGGGCACATGATGATAGTGTTAGTAATAAGAACAGCTTGCTTAGTGAAGAAACCTGTGAAACAATCTGCATTTGAAATTCTGGGCAGAACAAATTCAAGCAGTTCAATAAAAGATTGAGAGCAGTGACGACATCGACAGATGGAGAAGAGGAGAGACAGACGTCAGTTTTTGAAACTTGAGCTTGATACTTTTTGCAAGATCGGTGTCAACATGAGACGCTTTTATATAAGAACTGATGGGACAGCAGAGGTCTGACTGACTGATGGACTCGTCCTTTTTATCTTTGAATTGACTTGGTGATCTCAACAGTCTTTTCTCTTTTTTCATTTAAACATTGACATAAATTGTGGCAAACACGAGCGCTCGAGCAGAGAAAAGTGTGTATTCTGGCTTTTTTTCTTGTCATGTTTATTGTTTCAGACTTCCAATCTGTTTTCAGGTGTGACATTATTCTAACAATCTAAGTTTCTTCTCTTCACTTTCCAGCTTGATTTCACTTTAATGTCCTAATTTAGAAAAACTGATCGATACTTGATGTGACGAGAACGACTTGTTGAAGCTGAAAAGGTGTTCTGACTGAATAAATATCAGCATGTTTGATGTTAAAGCAGGAAGAGAGCAGCAGACAGATCAGATCCTACCTGCTGTCGTCTTTATGATGTCCGTCGTGTTTCTCAGGCCCATGAAATCAAACTGGTAGAGACGCCAGGACTTCTGGTCGGCCGCCTCCACAGAGTTCTTCCTCCACTTGTAAATCATCTCATCTCGCGGATATCCATCTGCAATTACACAGAGCATGCATGTGTGACCCCGGGCGATACATGGCACATCTTAATGATGGATGTCCTGTGCAGACACACCTAGGGCCACCCAGAGCAACATTTGTCTTGTGCTGGAGGCCGGCTAATGAAAAGACAGTCTGGAGCGAAGACAGAGGCAGATGGAAAGTAGATTAAATGAGAGCTTGGGTTCAATAATCTACTGAATTCATCTTGATGCTGTGCCTGACCTTCACCCGATGCACCTGGGAGTGCTTTTACAATCGATCATGTGAGGTTAATGATGGGTTAATGACTCCATCTTTGCTCTGGTGTCACACTAGCCCCCGATCTTTTCTGCCTTAAAGAGACACAAAATCATTTGAAGTAGGAAAAGCTGACAAAATTATGATCCCGGCTGATGGGAGTTTAATATAAAAGGCTTTAAATTAACAAAAACATTAACTGGGAGTCGTCGCACGACTGCTAATTGTTTTCAAACATTCTTGATGAATGAATCTCATTAACATTTGCCACATTCACTTGTTTGCCATTAATGATGTTGTCAAAGACTCTGAATCAAAAATGTTCAGAA
The DNA here is from genome assembly GCA_029814765.1 of Acanthurus leucopareius. Classification (NCBI taxonomy): domain Eukaryota; kingdom Metazoa; phylum Chordata; class Actinopteri; order Acanthuriformes; family Acanthuridae; genus Acanthurus; species Acanthurus leucopareius. Next base: position 9,120,051 of record JAQMCX010000046.1, read on the forward strand.
AATAAAAGCAGAATGTTTTTTTTTAAAAAAGAAGCTTTTTTTACCTTAAAAACTTTTCTAAATGGAAACACTGAAACCAGCAACTTTATGTGCAACTTTTGCATAAAACATTGGTGATGAGCTCAATTCACAGAACAATTCATGATTCATGAAATTATGCTTTTATACATGAAAGATGCTCATGAGATCAAACACACGTTGGCATAAGACAAAGCCTTTTCAAAATAAAAGAGCTTTAGATGGTTTGAAGTTTACACTCGACTTCACAACGACACCTGGAGCTAATAGTCTTTGCTATCTGGTTTAAAGTATTTATTCCCCCTGTGTTGTATCTGAGTACTTTCTCCATTACTGATTACTAGAAATTGTTGTAGTGGAGGTAATAGTGAGTGTTGACTAAGAGTTGTGAGTTTTCCCTGTTGAAAAGTGTCACACTGCTTCACTCAAAGGCAACACCTTCTCCTCCTTTATTGGATTATGTTTACAAAGACTTTGTGGCAGAACTGCTGACTTTTTCTCCTCTGAAACTGAACTGTCCCTTTTTCTTTCTGAACTCTGGTGAAATGTTTTAAAATGCATGAACTTAATTTTTTGCAGTTGACTCAAACAACAGAATTTGGCATTTGTTGCTGTTTTTCTATTAAGGTGCAGTGAAATGTAGCTACAGTAGCTATAATCAGACTATTTTTAACTTTATAACTACAGGAAATGACACACGGTTACAGGTTGGAAATGAACCTGGATGATCATCCCATATTGTGAGATACTCTCAGTCTCCTGGTGGCTCATCCTACATTGTATTAATTCAGAATTGTCATTAATAAGTTGAACCTGGCATCAGAGGAAATGTTGTGTGTTTAATCAGAGGTTAAGACTGTGAATATTGTTTCTAGGAGAAGGTTTAACAGATGTGGCATGTTCATTATCTGCAGTCTCTCCTCCCTTTATGTTTGTCTACTCAACTATGTTTCATATTTGCGTTGTATTCCTCTAATTATTTCAGCTCCAAAGAGACACGATGGCTTTAAAGATAAGCAAATCTGACTGATCAGGCAGCAGAGATGCTGTTATTGAAAGCAGGAAATGGGTTTGATGGATGGCAGCAGCTCGGCCCGGCTGACATGTCGGCGCTGTGAGCAGGTTTCGAGCTCTGACACGCAGCACAAAGTGCAAAAGCTCTCATTAAGGTCTCATTAAATGACTCTGTGATCCTGGTAATAGATTTCTGTGAGAGCTCTGCAGATCCACAGCAGATAACACATCAACCATACAAACATTTGCAACACAACGCTCCATCCCTCCGGGCATCATCTTGATGGAGGGACCGGCATCCCTTTAAACGTGACATGCAGCCATCAAACAGTCAGAATAAATTCAATAATGTGGATTTTACAGAGAAGTTTCTGTTGAGCAAATTTAATCCCACAGAGCTCTTTTGTTGAGCTGTCATGAAGCAAAGCTAACTTGGACTACAGTGCTATATATTATACAGTATTTGTAATAAGAATATGTTTTATGCAAAGTTATTTTAATTCATTATGTACTGAGATACTTTTATTTTAGTTTCGTACGTATGTGCACGGATTTACTTTCTGAGTGCCCTCTTAAATATGACTCTGCATTTCTCTGTCTACTTTACTAATAAAAGCAGTTACAGAATCTGAACTTTACACTGAACATGTTGAACTTACAGCTGGAGAAGATGAGCGGACACGAGTGTTCGTCCATCGGAAAGTTGTGAAGCTGCAGCTGACATTCTGCATTTATCGTCAGCCTGAAAAGAAAACAGAGGAACAGTTTGTGATGAATTTCTTCTTCTTTTTTGGTGGTTGTGGACTGAATGAGAAACCAAATCAGGCAAATGTTTTTTTGGTTCAACCTCTCAAAGTACAACATCTAGTTATACATAATAAAACTAGTCCTGCAAGGCTTTAAAAGGGAAAATGTGTGTATTAATATCCTAAAATGATAGCATTTGGTCTGGTCCTCTGGTATCCAGAACTATGAATTTAACATTGAAAGTAGCTGAATATATTTACTTTCCTTCATGTTTATTTCTAAACGGTTCATTAATTAATCCTGGAACTATTGGAAAAACAGAATCAGTGAGAAAATGATCTAAAAGGAAACATTTATAGTGGACTTTCATGACTTTTATCAGCGTTCAGTGACAGCTCCATTCATTTGCTGCCACAATGAAAAGGTACCAATAAATCTACTTCACACTCTCTCTCACACACACGCACACACATGCACACACACACACAGTCACACAAACATCATGTAATCATGTGTAGATGATTTGACAGCCTGTTCGTGATGTAGCTAAAGGTCAGCTGGTCTCTATAACCAGACAAACCTGAGGAAGCAATTATGAATAATAACAATTATAAACAAGCTAAATAAAGTAAATAACAGCTGCTATTTCATTGGTTAAAAAAGGTGACAGGAAGCATAAAAAGTGTCCTGACGTCTGTATACAAGATTAAGACATAATAACTAATTAATAAGTATAAATTAGTAAGTAAGTTATAATGCTTTAATATGATTTTTTTAATCCAGAATTTCCTGTGAAACTACTTTACATAAAAACCAGATAAAGTCAAAAATAGGAGAAAAAACTGTATTTGTAGATTATAAACATCGTATTCGAGTGGACGTATGAGACAGAAAAAAGAAGAAAGAGTAGAAAAAGAAATCTTGGTAATGTAATTCTGGCGTGATCTTTAAACCTCATTAAAGCATGGAAATGGGACAATGCCATGCATGTGGGAGAGAATCGGGTATCACAAAATGTCATCTCTGTTTACTGCAGCCAAGCCAATGCACAATTAATACCCAATGACATTTCATTGTCTTTCACGTATGCCATCAACGGATATTACTCCTCAAAGTTTGGACGCTCCTGAATGCTCAATATGAACAGAACTGCATGAGAGTGGACAGTGTGGTGATGCTTCCTACTGATGGAGCCGTTCATATTCATGTCGGATGCTCCAATTAAAACGATGCTTTGGGGCAAAAAGGTGGCTGCCTTCCTAAATTGGTCTGAAAGCTCAAACAGGCAATTTGCACTTACAAACAGTAAAGACAGGAGCTAATTGTTTTATCACTGCTCTTTTTTTAGAGGATGTTTTTGCCACAAATTTTGCAAAGATCTTGCAGTGAACACTGCTAAACTGATTGATTGATTGATAAACCTCAGCAATTTCCAAGGAAATGTTTTAATGGTCACAGATAAAAAGATACATAATATCCTATAAATCTAATAAGCACAATATATTTAAGCTTAGTAATTTTTTCCCAAATTCTCCAAACTACACCGGCCTGTTGCTGTGTCTCACATCCATATTGTATCCTAAATTTATGCAACATGTAATCATTTTGGCACGCTGGTTTTGCAGTTTGCACACAGGGAATTTAAGGTTTTTTTAAACATTTTGTACAAGCTGAAATTAGGTTTTGTGTAAACTGAAATTAATTTTTAAAAAAAACATGTCGATTGAAATTAAATCAGCAACATTTCTGATAACTGATCATTTTTAGCCCCCCCTCAAAAAATCTAAACAACCGTTTTCCTGTTTCTTAATGGTGAAGTTATGCTGCCTCTCTCTGATTTGTTAAATTGTTAAAAGAATATATTTCAGCTTCAAAAAAACTCTTAAAATCTGGAAACCTCTGATGACAAATTTTGGCACTGATTCACTAAAAACTGCAATCTATGCAGCGTAATCTATTTTACTGTTAACAGCAGTGTGCAATAATTTGGTCATACCTGTAGCTGTAATGTTAATAATTAAAATTAATTTAAAAAAAATTGTATATGCTTTGACTTTAAAAGCTTGTTTAGGTTTGACTTTATTCTGGACTCAAATGGCTGAAAAAAACTCCCCCTCTGTGTTTACCTCAGGGTGTAAAGTATCTTGCCATCGTTCCAGATCCTGAGCAGCTGGTTGGGCATCGTAATCCAGTGGGAATCTGCAGTCTTGGAGTTTCTGAAGATGGTATCTGGCAGCCAAATGAGTCCGACCATATTGCTGTTCAAAGTCAGCTTTTTCATGGTGCTGTTGTATCTGAGGCGGCTGTCTGTCCACGTCTGGGCGAAGATGATATCGATCTGGTATTCCTAAAAGAGACACATCAGAGGACGTTCATATGGATAAACAGTGCTGTTTCATTTGATGCCATAAACGTACAAAAACATCACTAATGCTGTTCTGTGTCCTTAGTGAAAGAAAGAAAACAGGAGCAGCTTCACCTGCTACTCAAGAGTATTGATTTTCTTATTATATGATGCTCAAAAGAAGGATTACGGGTTTCAGACATGGCAAGGAAACATAAACATTATGTCAATATGGTGATGTGAGACTAGATATTTTCAAAGATTTAGCATATGTTATACATCAGGCTTTTTTAAATGGAAAGCCTCTTGAGATAAGTATCTGGGTATTGCATAACTGCTTTCTTTCTCTGTTTTAAAAAGCTGAATTACAGTAAAACATCGTAAATTCTAGACTCACAACACTGTTTAAGCTCAAGTATTTGCATTTACCAACTTAGTCAGTAAATCCAAATTATTAACAACTGCTCGTTGAAAAATCACGTTCATATTTCAACAGAGTTTGTCTCAGTATTTTCAAATATTTCAGATATTTATGTTTGATTTTGTCAACATGATTCAGCAATGTTGTAACATCTTAAATTATCCTTTTGACAACTGAATTTCTGACACACCTGGTAGGAAATACCTCTATATGTGTGTGTGTTTGTGTGTGTGTGTGTGTGTGTCTTCCTGCAAGGACATATATGATATTTGATCTATATTACCCAGCTCTAGTTTTATCAGCACATCTCTGTGAGCCATCTATCATTCATCACTTTCACCAGCGAGAGCATTTATCATTTACTTGTTCACTTAACTCAACATCGTGCTGACAGCAAACTGTCTGAGGCTGCATGGCATCAGTCTGCAGTTTCAAGCTTCTGTCAGCGACTCCAGAACCACAAATATTCTCTTGACATTTGTTTGATAAAGAGTCAAACGTTATGATTTAATACACAGTTAATGTAAAGCGGATTCACATGTCGAGTTATACTGCAGATCTGGAAAGTCTGCAGTCAGTATGGTTGCTCATTGACAGGCTTTCAAAGTGCATATCTTGCCATTTTTTTCCTCAAATACACATTTTTAGTTTTCAATGTTTCAGTAGTTTGTCAGGTTGGCATCCTATATAGGTGAGACATCCACAGGTGTGCAGTTTGTTGCTACTTGCAGTGATTTTAGCACCTTGAGGTGTGATACATCAACAGTGAAAAGCCACTTTATGTTGGTCACACTCATTTCCCAGGAGTGAATGTACATCCTCATCATACATCCAGGTAAAGATGTTCTGGATGCAGACACATGATTTGACTCTGAAATCATCCAATCAGCTGCAAGGTGAACACACATGGCTAACGTCAAATATCGCCGTGGCGTCCGTCAGTGTTACCTGATGTGTTAAGGAGGTTTCCAGTTAGCATGAAAGCTGCTCAAAACTAGAAAACTAAAGCAGAATTTTTGAAGTGCTTCTTTTTTTATTATTATACAACACTGCATAGCTCTGTCCAAGGAATTTAATACATATAACTATATTATAATCAATTCTTTTGGCTTTAAGTATCAGCTTTCATTTCAGACATGCAACTGCAATGCCGCTAAAAAAAGCCCCAAAATCACAGCTTTCCCTTTAGTTTAAGTGAACTTTGCCTTGTTACATGAACACTTGGTTTCAGTACGGACCAACTAGATTATGATCAACTGTAATTTTAACATTAACTTCTGAGCTCTCAGACCCACTGAAACAGTAACCTCATCAGCTCACAACAATACATTGAACACATTGAGAGAAAATTGAGCATCAAATCTTCTGAGTACAAATCTCAATGCTAGTCTCATGTCACTGTGTGTGTCAAGTCAAGTCGCAACCTCAAGTCTCCATGTTTGGCACATACACACAACAGTAAGTAACTCTTTTAAATAGCTGCATCTTTCAAATGCACCTGTGTTGTACTTTAAAAAAACCTACTAATTTTTGCCTTAGATTAATTATAAACTACATCGAAGTTCTTCTGGGCAAATCCTGCAACTCAGCAGCCATCTTGGCAAAACCCCCAAACAGTTATGGTAGGCTTATTTTACCAGGTGCTCTATCTAAATGAATGGGATCAATAACTTCACTTGAACAGAAAAAAAAATGCAAAAGTAGAATCACCAGTCAAAGATGTTTAAAAAAACACCTAAAGATTTTCCTCAAAATTAGATTTTTTTGCCACAAGTTATACAAACTCCTACTACACATACTTCACATGCACAAAGTGTTAGTTTGATTGACAACTGATATTGAAATATTTCCTGCTTCAGCTGTTGCAAAGCAGACAATTGGCTTTTTGGAGGCAAACATAATAACAGCTCTGACTAAATGCAATTTCAAGAAGCAAACAATTCCACTTATTGTGTACAAAATGATATGTGGCTACTTTTAGCTACTTACTGTACACAAGTGATGATGCAAACAATTTTCATGCTGCAACAACAAAACTAGAACAATAATGCAGATAATTATGATTAGTCCCTACTTTGCTTGGCTCGACAGTGATGCTACTGTACAAACTCAAAGGCAAAAATCTCTTCAGCAACAATAGCATTATTAGAGTCCTTGTTAGCAACAATACATGTACTTTATAAAGAAATTAATAACAGTTTGCCCTCCTCCGGAAAAGCCCACACCTTTTCATACTGCCGCCAATGACGGAAATGCATTTGACCTTTTGCAGTCTCTACACCAGTTTGAATAGCTCCCAATTAAAATGAAGTCTGTAATCAAGAGAACCACTGGGTGCTCATGACCTTTAATTGTATGGAGCTCCAGGGATTTGAAATAACTGAAAATTATCCGAGCTTTAATGACCAGTGGAGGAAAAGTGCTGCAAATCAAATAAATAAATACAACTAATTTGAGCCGAGGCGATCACATCTGGCGACAGCGAGCTGCAGATGGGGGGCAAATCTCTAATAACACACCTAAATGTCCTGCTTTGTTATCTCTTTTATAACTTCACATTAGAAGGAAATTATAACGACGCTGGAAGAGTATCGATCCCACTTCCCCTCCCTGCTGCTTGCAGCTGCTTTCAGCCACTACAGAAGACATCGCTGTGAGGAAAATGGGTCTTTTACCTCGGCTGCCTCAGAGAAGCTGCTATATTAAGGCTGCTGATTTAGAGGTAAGAATACAGAATATAGTTTCAGTAAATCAAAGATATCTGTAATTAAGGACACTACATAATAGATTAATTTATAGTTAAGAGTAGAACAGAGACATGCAGACATGTCAGGTGCATGGAAACACCACCTGGATTGTTAAACTGGACCTTTTTTTAGTGGCAGAAGACTGAGGTGCATTCTGGGATCAAAGTACCATTGTGTATTATTTTGCCTGTGGCTGCTTTTCAGGGTTTAGGAGGGTCCACTTTGCTCCAGTTGAGGAAAAAATTTCCTGCTAAAACATTAAATATATTCTATCTAAGCACCTCAAACTTTGCAGAAACAGTTTTTGAGATTTTTTTGGTTTTAAGCAGCACAAAGCCCATGCACAAAGACCTCTGACCCGTCCAACACCGTCGGGATGAACTGGAATGTCAACTGCCAGCCGGGTCTTATCTCCACCATCAGTTTCCCACCTCACTAAAGCTCCTGAGGCTGAACTGAAGCAAATCCCTGCAGCAAGTTTCAGAGTCTTATGGAAAGCCTGAAACCAGAAGATTAAAGGCTGCATATAATTGGTTTTAGAAGGAGATGTGATACACTGTAATCTAATGATGTAAAGTAATATTCAGGTGTCCAGATAACTTGTTGAATAGCTAAAATTCTTAGCATTGCTGACATTAGAGGAAACAGAGAAAGGATGCTAACCCTGTCTGATAGTTTTGTCCTCATGATTGACTGTTTCAGTTTATCTCCTTTGCAGAAGTATAAAATAGGACTGAACAATTAATCTAAATATAATAAAGATCACAGTTTGGCCAGCAGCAATTTACATATGAAAGGACCTGCACATTTTTGATAAAGGGGAAATGTCAAATTATATTCCAAGGGAATATGCATGTATAATTTTGAAAGAATAAAAATGCAAAATTAAAAATCATTTCTTTTTTATTTATCGTATCATTGATCTCTTATATAAAGTGGTTTACAACAGAGGCACAGCTTGCCTACAGTAATGAGACAAGAGTAAGTGCCCTTTATATAAACTGTTGACTCATTGTCCCATTAGCATCACAGGTAACTACCTTTGTTGTGCCCAAATCAGATTTTTTAAATTATTAACACATATCATACAGTTCAGCTAACCTGCAGAGCAGCAGCCCAAAGTCTTACTCCTGTAACAGCCTACATGAGTCCCATGATGTTTTAATTCATGTTTTACCTGTAAGACTTCCAACTTTAATGCCTTTTTCATCCTCTGTGATGTGAAAACATTCACACATAGACATTTAATGTGTCAAAAGTTAGTAGGTTAGTTTATCAGACTGTTCTGAGAAAAAACTCTCCTCTCTAACCTTTGCACACAGTACTTTTTAAAAGTACACAAAATGAAATATTTAATTTTATCATTAATTATTCTCTCCTGTCTCAAGGATGTTGAGTTCGGTCAAACTGAACATATTTACTGCAATACTGAAATCGTTTCCCATTTGTTTTTAAATCAGGTGGACAAATGGGAATATTAGTCCTTATTGAAAATCTGCACATGGTTTAATGTCAACTCTGATAGGTGGGGAATTATTCTGCCACAGTTTAGCCGCTGTTTAAAATGACCAGAATATAAATCAGACAGCAACCTCGGCTGACTAATGGCTCCGGATGGAATAAACAGCTGGAATGTGATGCAGCCTGATCGAAGCCACCTACCATGACGACACCAGCGCTCTGCGCCGCCTGCAGAGCATGAAACGGCTTTAATTTCTGTAAACAGAGAGCGGAGGCATATGCCACTGACCCTCCTGCCCCCCCATGCAAATAAGGCATTATTCATGGTTTGTTTTGGGGTTGTTTTTTTTGGATAAACCTGAGAGTGAACAGTCCACACAAAGTTGTCTGAAAATCGAATTACCAAGGCTTACATGGAATTGTGGGTTCATAATACAGCAAGTAACAAAAAAACATTATTTTTATGCTTTTTGTTGCTTAGATGAACAACGTGAAACATACTAAATCTTAACTTTTTTGTGCAATAAGACATAATAAAGCTATTTTATGGTGTTAAAGTGCTTTACAAGATAAAATAAAAGGGGTAGATAAACAACTATAAAAACTATTGTTGTAAACTGGGGCAAATCATACAGCTGAAGCTCCCCCGAGTGAAGTTGGCATTTTATGATCATACAGCAAATAACATACAGCACATACGGCCTGTGTCCTGTGTTTTGAGACGTCTTGTCATGTTCCTTAGTTGGCTTGAAGTCTTTCCCTGTGTTCTCATTAGAGGGAACTTAGGTTGCTTGGAACAAGGAGGGAAACCTTAATAACCCACCTGGTGGGATCTGCTGCTCTGACTTTCTGTCAAGTGTTCAGAAACAGCATGTTCGGGCCGGAAATCTCCATAACTCACAATTTGATCGTAAGTGCCGGCATGCAACAAAAAACTCAGGTTTTCATTAAGCACTTCCATTGTGTAAGAACATGACAGAGGTGTAATTTTCCTCACTTTCATTTTATCTTTGAATGGCACAACTTGCCGACTGTGTGGCTCTCATTCACATCTTTTCATCTACTTTGCAAAGTACTAAATTATGTCCAAACCTTCACTTTTGAATAATACTTCCTACACTCTTATGGCATGCAGGTCAGGTAAACTGCGAACTCTATAATGCCTGTAGGATGTGCACGACCTTTCACCCAGTGCATGCTGGGAAGTGCCCCAACCCCCCCACTTTACCCTGCAGAGACACAAAGGAAATGAATGGAAGGAGTTTGTTAACGAAAGCCTCTGCTACTCTCAACATGGAGCGCTTGTTATCCTCGTGTATTATTTATGTTTCACAGTTCAATTAATTTAATCAACATAATTGTCCAACTTAATTAGTCCTCTTCAACATTGTAGTTACTGTCTTCTCTCCACACTTTTGTCTATCACACACAACCATGATGATTATAGATTGCCTGTTGCTCGTCAGCCTTTTTCTTTGAGTCTAAAGGGTAAAGTAGCAGTTTTACTCATAAAAACATCCATCGTTCTGCTATTTGTGACTGCTTATCATTTGCAGGGTCTTTGGGAGGCTCGAGTCAATCCCAGCTTACATTAGTTGCGGGTAAACCCTTAATAGGTCTCTTAAAACATTTATTAAACTATAATGTAATAACATTTGGGGATATTTTGTTATATATTGGCTGCAGTACACAAAAATTGGCAAATAAATCAGTTTAGTTCTTGAATACAAAGCACTACAGTGTGCAGGGAAAAGTCTGTGAAGATAAAGCAAGATTTATCATCATGTGTTTAACAATTTGGTGCCAATAAAGTGGTCGTTGTCTGCATGTTATACATTGTATCTTTAAAAAGGCTGCAGGAAACACAAAAAGTGCACATAAAGTCCTTCTGAATACCTAAATTAAATATTTTACATAACAGCAGCTTCAGGAGGTTCAGCACTGAGGCCTTACATCCAGTGGCTTAATAACTACTAAATCAAACTGAATCTCAAACTTCCCATCACCATGAATCCTTCTGTTTTTTGCAATTACACGAGTATCAGCTTCCATGCCTCACTCACTCATGCATAACTCCTTTTCAAAGTGCCTAATGGGTAGGTGGTGGTGCTGTGGTGGTACAGTGTCCATCTTTTCATGTCTGAAATCAAAACAGTTTGCAAAGCAGCTCAAAACAAAGCCACGGTTCTGCAAATCAGGACCCGTCTGTCTGCGGCACTACAGAACAGACCGAGGAAGCTCATTACTGTGGTCACACAGGTGCCATGAAACCCATGAACACTGGTGAAACGGGAGAGATATTTTTGTAAGTTCATTACATGCTGATTGAACCACACAAGCAGCATGTTAATATTCCACTGAGATTTGTTCTGTTTGTGGTTTTACCAAGAGCCTCATTATATGATCCGCATGCTGATGACTTCATTACCCAAATCTTTCAGCCAGAAATAAGACAAAATAAAAAATGAAAAAAATCTGATGCACCACTTGGGCTTGTTAGTGAAATCATACTTTTTCTTCTTGAATCTGACCCTCCCTTTGACTAAGTTGAATCAGATGACCCGTTTTTTTGAAGACAGCTTTCTGTGAAGTGAACGGAAAAGTTTTCAAGGACGTTTTCTATCACAGCAGGTAGGAGCCAACAATTACAGGAAGCTGCAAACTTCAGGAACATTACAAATTAATTTTGCGCTGGGAGCTAAAGAAAACCACAGATCCAAGGATGCTGCAGCGGTCCTGCCAGCAGCGTGCTTACACGGCGGGAAATGAAATGACATGAATATTGTATTTCTCTGGATATCCAGTGTGTTATAGCCTGTGAGTGGGCATCTCTCGCCACAGGGGGAGAATAGCATCAGGGACCCCACTGGCACCGTCTTTTCTATTTGGCAGAAATTCCTGGATGACACCAGGTGGCCTTGGACACTGCAAGAGCCACAAGTATGAAAAAAGCTTCTTCATAATAACGGAGAGGCTGCTTTCTCTATCGAACATATTGTTCACTGCTTATTAAAACACAGCTCAGCTTATTCTTTCCTCTGAATGGGTCATTCAAGGTGTGTTTCATCGCCAAAGTGTCTAATGAGGGAAAAATGAAGGTACAATAGACGAGTTTTCTTTGCCACAGACTTGTGATAGCTCAATCATGCACATTTTTAGAATTAAGAAATGAGGGAACTTGCTGGAAACCTTTCAAATGACTGATTTGAAACATATTTGTATGCAGTACTTGTCCTTCTACCTAAAACTTTACCACAGCCCTTTTTGGTCAACATAACATAAGAAATATTAGTGAGAAATGTCATCTAGTAAGAGAAGTGATGCTATTTTAGCTCTACAGCTAACAGGAGAGGAACTGAGACCCAAAACATCAACCAAGCAGCACAGACAAACCCTCACACAATGGACAACAGGGCTTATGTGGCTCTTTGAAAGAACACCTATTTGCAATTTACTTGTAAATGTTTGGCTCCCAAAGTGATGGAGAGCCCCAGTTTAAACCAGTGGTGTCTCTTTTGGGGAGGACTTATCAGCCTTGTCCTTCACATCCAGCCTTTGATTAATTACATGCTCCTTACATTGATTTGGGACTCAGCATGTACTTCAAAGCTTTAGAAATCCCTCAAGTCTACAGTAAAATCAAGTAAATAAAACACTACAAAATAATCACTTGACTTCATAAAAGCTAAAAAGAGAAATTTGTGGGTTGAGAGTGTGTGATTGCAGCCATTCAGGGACCAAGTGATGTCACCTTTTCATGAAAGAACAGTACAAGGTCAGTGGATTACTGTGACTGAAAGGCTCTGAGACTGCAGTTTGGACTCCAGCATGTCACCGAAACCTCTGCAGCACCGTCTGTAACCTGTAAAGATCTGGTAGACCACAAAACTTTAGGGGCTTAATGAACATTAAGTCCATATATTTTTAATTTTTTAGATCAGTAAATCAATCAGTTTTCTATTTTATTATATTTTTGTGATGTGAAAATGGCCGAATGTCATCTGATTTTATTCCCACAGCGAATTGAATTAATCACTGTCAGTCTCCTGGAGAAGTCATGACACCCTGAATTATGCATTGCATTGCAATTAGAGACACAAGTATGACAACTAATACTGATAGGATTTCTTTGACAACAGGGCTTAAATTATCTTGTCACACAGAGGGACTGCATGGCCGCCTGCTAGCACCAAATATATTAATTTAAATTAAATTAAAAATACACTGCCACATGTGTATGCTGAATATTCCAAAAATGGCTCTTAAAAGCACAAGGCTTTGTTTGACTGATGGATACAAAGTCCTATTTTTCCCTATTATTTTTAAGACTGGACCTAAGCATCAAGATTCAGACACACACACATATGCACATTGGTGTAAATCACAGGATTAACAATACAAAGACATCGATGTTTTATCTTTAACGCAAATAAGCAAACATGTCTGGCACATTTGGCTATAAGTGTTTTCCTTCTGTGACAACAAAAAAAAAAAATGCTTCTAATAACAAACAGAGGTCACTTATTAGCTGTTGGTTGGTTACAAAGTTCTGCATCTGTAAATCTGTAAATGTTCTATGAAAAAAATTCTACAAACTTAAAATTGAAATAAAGTCAATAAACTGTTTGAACATTTATGACCTGTTCACAAAAAGTTATTCAGGTAGCGGAAACATTTGCAGGGTTTGAGCCCCGACACACTCATGGTGCAGGCACACAGGTGTTTCCACTCAACTAGACTGATGAGACCTTGTCAAGACTTGAAAAAACTCAGCCCTCAAAATACCAAAATATAATAATCAACAGAGGCTGATTCTGATCAGATAAGCTGCCAAAGAAGAAGTCGTATCTGTTTGTCTCAGCAGTTCTTTCAACCTGACTTTAAATCTGTTTCTGCTCTCAGTGAAACACCTCCTCCATCAGTGTCCCGATCGGACCATCGATACTGTCCGTATTCATTTCCAAAACCTTAACTCTGCCTCCACCGACTATTCTTCACTCACTTAAGCCTTACTCTAAAGTCTCCTGCCTTTCATCCGTCTCTTACCAACCTCTTTCTTTCCTACCATTTCTATATCCTCTCTATCCTCCCCTCCTCCAGTAAGTTAAAGCCTCTCCTGCTTCACACATAAACTCTTGTGGGCTGTGATTTCAAAAGGGAATATAAAGCCACAACTCTGAGATTCTTATGTGTTCAGCTGTATCTCATTGAGATAACATCTCTTAATTATAAATTTATGTATCTAAAGGCCACAGTGTAGGACAATCAGAATCCAGAGAGACTCAGATGTGTCACATCAGCAAAAAACACATAAGATGACTGCTGGACAGTCAATAAATGTGTGACTATGTTTGAGCTCAGCACTCCTTGAACACTGCCATACTCATGATGGACAGTTTAAGAAAAAAGGATCAACTTTAATGCAGCAGAACCAGACATATTGACTTTTTAGTGACTCACGGGTAACATCCCTTGAGGACATTGATTAGACTTAAAGCAGCTTCCTCTGGAGCCACCAAAGGATTTAGGTGCTATTCAGATTAAATCAGGTATAAGAGACAAAACATCAGTTCCTCTGTTCATTTGAATACAGCTGGTACGTGAAGGCTGTAATGGCGCAGACCACATGGGGTATAAGAAAAATAAAAAGCATCCCTTCTGGGGATTATTACTGAATCAACTGTGTACCCATATGAACAGTGGGTCATGTGGGATGTAGGAAACTTAAAAGTGTTCATATTGAGAATGGAAATTGGTGGTAATTGGTAGGACGCCTTTCTAGCACATGGTTAACAGAGTGAAACAGTCAGTGGTTTAGCCAACAAAGGTTTGCTAGTTTCTACTGATGAAACACAAAATGATCAACTGAGTGATGCTGTTTTGAAAACAGACTTACCAAAAGACTTAAATGTGTTTTCTCACCAGAACAAAGACCAAAATTTCACTTTGTGCCACCATAAAGACCTTCATTTGAACAGATGCAGAGCTCAATGCAGACAAACTAGTAAAACGTAACCTCAAGAAAGAGATGAACCTACCATGTTTATTGATGACACTGGTCCGATGCTGTTCACAAATATGTCGACATCTATTACAGTTGGTTTAACTGTGGAGAAAAAGAGCAGAAATAATTATTGATCGAGCCTTTCATTTAGGGCACCTGCCTCTTCTCAAATCAAACAGAGGCAAAGTGAAGTTTGATCGATGAGACTTTGTTGTTCTCAATATTGTGAAGAGCGAGTAGCTGCTGTGAAAAGCAGTCCTCAGGGAGCCGCGGTTGTAAATAATGACCGCACATTAGCTTCATCACATAAACAGCTCTCGTAAAAAACCCCTATTAGTGTTTCATGAAGGCAGCAATTAAGCATTCATGCATTCACAAATGAACTGAGCAACAGGCCACAGTCCAGCAACATAACACAGCATCTTATTAGACGTTGCTGACATCTGCATGGAGAATATCAGAGGAACATCACAGGAAGTGAAGGGCAGTCTACTCCACTGGTTCTCAATCCCACTTATCCCTGCTGGTTTTCACTCCAGCAACTAATCATGAACTGAATTACATCACGGGCGCCAGATATATGTAATTAACTGATAAACCGGCAAAGCTTTTGTCCCTGATTGGACCAAGATGAACCGCTGTGGTGGTCTATGCACTGCTTCATATTCAGTTTTCTACCAAACCTGGAGGGGGAAAATAATTCCACAAATTAAAAAGGCTGAAACCTCCAGTTCGAAACAGTACACAACAATGTTCATCAGGAGCAGAATAGGGAGCACAAGTGTGATGCACAGCGGAGGAATCAGTGCAGCTTACAAAGAGCTAACAGAATGAAATTATTAACTGCAGTGGGCTGCCTTCTTTAATAAACTGCTGAGTTAATCACAGCTTAATATATAACCTTTATTTCATCAAAGCCTTGGGATTGTATAGCTGTTACTTTAATTACATGTGATATACATGGATATAGAAACCTACAAAATTGGAGTCTATTTTCATCTTGATTTAAGTTTTTTTTTTATTTAGAAAAAAAATAATTATGATTTGAACAATTATGAAAGTATCCGAAGAAAACGTGTCCTTTCTGTGCAGCAGATTATATTAAACTCAACCTAGTGAGCTACAGTTACTTGATAGTTTTCTAAATTTAAATCACTACTGCAGTTTCAAAAAATCTTATGGTATCTCAAAATGTTTCTGTATCAATGCATATTAAGTGAATTTATTATAACTTTATCAAACATATACAACATTTTCTTTTATGAAAGATCTTGTGAGTTATGACATTTCTTTGAGTAAGTGTCATTAAACATTTAAAAATCTATAAAAACAGCTTGTTTTGGCCAATTAGGGAAAGCAGCACGAATTGTAAACACAGCAATCATAAATTAATCTACTACCTTAAAATGTCATAGAAAACTGAGCTTATTTACTAATTCAGCAAACAGGAAGCAACAAAATTTAGGAGGACAGACGTAATGAATCTGCATCTACAATGCTGCTTTTTTTATTTGTGAAAGCTCACTTTATTCTAGTCCTTATATGTCTTTATAGGGATTAGGAGCAACGATTTATTTCTGACCACCTTTTAATTGTAACTTCAAATATTTACTCTCCTTTTTTGTGGTTTTTGGTCTCAAATCTTTCCTGGCGTTTAGCAGATAAATGCTCCATTCAGCTTCACTGGCTAACAATAGCAGCTAACTTCGCCCTAAATGTTTGTTTTCGAAGCTATTTCACTGAAAACAGCTAGCGTTGAAAGCTGATGACATCAGTCGAGTAGACCAGAAAAATAAGATTATAGACTTGTTTACATTGCTTTGCTAACCTGGTATGGGATAAAATGTAACTGTAAGGCTGTCAATACATGTGTCCTAATCTCCTCCATGTTTATGCAATAACTCACCAGTTTAACCAGGTTATATTTTGCTTCCCAGTTAGCAGCTGTCTCTGTAAGCTAGCTCGGTTAGCTTCCCGACCATCTAAGGTGGACATTCAGTTGACTAACCGGCTCTTGGTCATTGCAGTTCAGGTGTAAAAGGATGAATATTTACAGTTAGTTGTATCGGGTGTAATAAACTCCATTTTACAGTTTCTTTTGCCTTTAAATGTGTCTTGTAGCTTAGCGTCTTGCATTTTCGCTCAACTGTTCCAACTCAACCCGGAAGTCGTTATTTTTTCCTCTTCTTCTTTGCCAGGAGACGCCAGCAACTTAAACGAGTTAGGGCAACGGCACAACACCGCCCCCTTGTGGACTGTCAGTAGACCCTGTTCGACACCAATTCCTACAAAAGACGCCTTTCATATCAGCTGAAATATGCTAAAAAAACAAAGATGAGGGGAACTTAGTGATAATTCTCTGTGGGATAATCACTGTGAGTGACACATTTAATACTCATGCAGATGGTAATTTTGCTTTCTATTAAAAATGCAAAAATATGAATTAGTTGAAGCTTTGAAGGGGAACTCCACTGTTTTCACTCGTCAAAGTCTGTTTACAGGTGGTCATATTACATAAACACATCATATAAGTTCATGTCTATACTGCAAATTCAATTTTGAAAAAAAGCACCAACTAAAAACAAATATACTTTATCAATGTTGAATTTTCCCATTCTCAGTGGTTTGACAGTATCACTGCTGTGTCATCCTGACCAGTTTTGTTAGCTCTCAGTAGGATAAATCATATAAATATATGTGTAAATGCCCAACATAAGACTCTGCTAAGGAGAAAGATCTTTCAACCAGATTTCACAGCTTGCAGGATCACATGAACCAACGTGCTCTTCACAGTGCATTTATATCAAATCACAAGAACTCATTTCCTTATTCTTACCGCTTCCCCCTCAACCTGCCAGCTTCACTCAGGTAAAACACCCCTGGCTTTCCCCAACTTTGCCGCTCCCACAGATTTCATGCTCAGCGTAAAAATGTCATTTACAGCATGAACTTTTAAACCGGCTAAGTGACAGCTGTGACATACTGCTGCCATGAGTGTTCACATTTACATAGCAAAGAGCTCCTCCATCATTTTACATTACCTGTCTTTGGAGTCTTCATGTCTCAGCCAATTAAGTCCACAGCGAGAATTTTTACACCTGCCAGTTTCCGTTCCAGCGTTCAGTTCACATGCTAACAGATGGCACACTAGAGAACACTTCTGGAGAGTCCCTGCTGAGGCAGCTTTTCAAAAGCACTATATTCATAATCACACAACACCTGGTGAGCAAACTGCAGGATCCACAGTAAAAACGTCTAAAAATAAAAGGAGACAAACGGCTGTAAAGATCTGATTTTAATATTTGTTAATATCATTCAGAAGCCTTTTTATGATAACTGATTTGTTCTCATTTCAGCACCCGTTTCATGCTGTATAACCACCAGGTGGGAGAGGGCTGCAAACACTTCAAACATACTCCTATGGATGAGTGAACAGCTCTTTGTATGTGAGCCTCTGGGTAATAATGTCAGCTCCTGCACCGACAGAATCGACTCTGCAAGCTGACCAACAACACAAAGCTGCTCTGCTTCACAGTCCGCCACACTTCTTTATCCTGATCTTCTCTCCAAAACAGAGTTAATTCACATGCAAAAAATTTCAATGGAGATGTGTGATGACCACAGGGATTTTAGATGGTTTCATCAGGATTCTCCCAGAAGACAACAGCTGAGTTTTCAGCTAATAATAAAGTCTTAGATTATCAGAGTTTCACAGCAGTCATTATATTAAAAAAACAACAGCAGACAAATGACAAACTCCATATTTTTGTCATCCCATTGGACAGATAAACTGGCTCATTACACTGTTTCTAAAAAGAAAACATCATGAAAAAAGTTTCATCCAATTTAGTACATACAAGGTATCATGATATGACTCTTTTAAGCCAGTATGAATAACTGATAATAACTTTTCATAGCTGATAACTGGTGATGCTGATGGGAATGTCATCAGTTCTGCAGGTATTTCATCATAAACCACAATACTGGATTAAGCACAGATAAAATGTCAGGGGATAACTTCAGTTGTTAGCATACAGCAATTAAATATTCTTATTTTTCTTATCACAAACAATTGCAGTTGTCATCATTTTAATTCATAATAAGTCAATTCATGGTATTGTTCACCAATATAATAGTTTAAATAGCAGCAGGTCAACTGCTAAGGTAACAACAAAGAGCCACTATTTACAGTCAAGGGCCATAAAACAGCAAAGAGACGGACAAAACATATTTCATGGTCGGAAAAACAGCACCATGTAACTCTGCTCGTGCAAAAAAAAAAAGAAACACTGAACTGTGAAAGACTGAAAACACCGAGCAGTTCAACTGGAAATTATGAGGTGCACATTTTCATAAATGTGCACCTCTTGTAATGAAGCTGCATTACATTACTTTCTTTATTGTACAGTACTAATTGCGTTGCAGGCTATAATTCTCCACCTGCCTACAGCGCCACTTAGCCGCTGTCGGGTCGTGACTAGTCATTCAGTAAATGGGGACAGCTCATTAACTTTAGGAAAATAGATAACGTGAACGAGAAATTAATGAGTAGTTGTGGGTTACTTATCAGTGCAGCCATGAGTGAAACACTTGGATTGGTCATCTGCTAAATATACAGCGCTGGTCAGGATGCTGTCTCCTCAGATAGCAACATAATAGAAGCAAACCGCATGAATATGGGCAGTTTTAAATAACAAAAGGAAGACAAGAGAATAACAGAGAGTGAAGTCTCTCAGGATGGTATAATCTGCTCTGCATTGTTAAACGAGAGCTCAGAGGCATTCAAACAATCATCCAGTGAGGCAGGAGAAGGAAGTCTTAACCTCTTGTGAGATTTATTTGTCATTAAGATGGGCAGAGGATGATGAACCAGTCCGCGGAGACGTTAGCTAATCTGTCCAGGTTCCCACTGAAGCCTGGTCGTGTCTGACAAATGGATGCACATTAGCAGCTAAAAACTGCAGCTTCGCTTCCTGTGTGTTTGACATACTGACAATGATATTTATGGCAAACACGGACATGTGGCAGCCACTGGATATTTGCCTTTTTATGTTATTTTAAAATTAGACGTGCCCTTGAAGGTCACATTTGCCTGTCAAAGTTTTTCAAAGACACTGAGTTTGAGCAAAAGAGAAGTACAGGAAGTAAAAAAAATGAAAAAAATTGACCTCAGACCCCCAGCAGACATATGTGGGTTAGAATAAAGTGAGCTTTCATGAATAAAAAAGCAGTAATGCAGATTCATTGCATCTGTCCTCACCTCAGGTTTTTCTGCGTTTGCAAAGAACTGAAATGTTTAAAAAGGTGATTCAACTTCCACTCATGAAGCATTGAGCCGATCGATTCCTCTGACCTCTGCCGGCCTTCACGTTCCCCGACCGGTTTTGGATCTTCCCACCAAACCCTCCCTCGCATGGCTCCTCAGTCAGGAAGGTAATCCATCTTTGATTTTCAATAATTCCTCATCACCAATCAAAAAAGGGAACAGGGAAGAGGTACTGCCCACTCAGCATATTATTGATGGCTGATCAGCACCAGAAAATAGGAGATTAACCTTCCTCTCTGACTGCTGAACAGTGAATCAGATGAAAACAAGACCAGGATACTGATAAGAACATTTTTCTAATGTATTTATGGAGTATCTAAATAATATAATGAAAAAACAGCAACATAATAAACAAATAATCACATTGAGGTTCAATGCATTGATCTTTTGAAGTTTTTTTTACTACAATTTGCTCTGATTCATTCATTTCAACAGACTAAAAAAAATAACAAAATATGATTATATCATCATAATACAGCAGCACTGAAAGGATGTATATATTATAATACATTTTAAAACATTAAAAGACAAATAAAAAAGACTTAACCAACACAGATAAACTCTTCCCCTCGAATACGGAGGCCCATTTCTGCCAAAACAAGAAAACAAATGGTAACAAAAATACCTAAATCCTCTTTTTTTTCTGGCAGAAATGGGCTTCTGTATTAATTTATATGAATAAAATGCATCATCTTTGTTATATGATGCTTTCTTTCCCTTTTAGTGCTCCAGCCTTGGAGAGCAAAGCAGAGTTTTATCACTGTCTGCTTTCTCAAACTAGGACTTGTTTCTCTCTGGAGAAGCGTCTCTCCACCGCTGCACATTTTTGTCGACTCATTAATCACATAAGCTAGCAGGAACTCCCGATGACATAACTACACGTGGGAGAGTTGCAACATATTCTCAGTCGGCGTCAACGCACTCTGAGCTGAAAACATAATGACTTATGGCAGAAAGACTTCAACTTCTCCTCTCACTGTCCGGCCTCATTACTAGAAGAAATGCCAAGGGCTCTGAAATATTTAAAAAGAACAGAACAGATCGCCTCCCTCGGGCAAACTGCAGCACGGCCGATCATCTGTCACCCAGAAATCAGACACCAAAGCTTGTTTGAGCAGTTCTTCGATGAATGTGTGGGAAAACAGCTGAAGTCTGGCTGCATCAGAGACCGAGGGCAAATTTGTATCTTCTAGCAAGAATAAAAGAAACAGATCTGTCATAGTTCTTATAAAAAACAGAGACATATCATTAAAATGTAATGTTTATATTTCAGATCCAAGCTTGCTTGGTTATTGAAATGAAGAATCCAAGTGCAAATGTTAACAACAGGGGAGGAGATAAAGATTTCAGGGGCCTCAAATATAAAAGGAACTCATGACCAACTTTATTTTTAAGCTGGACTTCAGCAGAAAACCATGTGTCAGAAGTTTTTGTTTATGAAACTTTACATAGAAAGTGTTCTTATCTCTTTGCAAAGTTTGAGCAGGACTTAAGTGGTTTTCCTGCTGGTGATAAAGGGTACTGCAGTTAAAAACATGAGTCCAAGCCTGTTGTGAACTTTGCATGAGTTTTATGAACAATATGGCATGAAATATCAACTAAATGTGTGAAGAAATAACAGCAGACTGCTGCACTTATGTATGACATTTCTATTTGTCCATTGTATTTTAAGGTATTGTATTTTAAATGTAATATCAGCCTCAGTGCAGCAGTGACACACTCCACAGCTGCATGGTTGATTTTATATTAATTTCATTAATTTATCTTTTATTTAGCCAGAAAAGTACAACTGAGATATAAGATCTCCTCTTCCAGGGATTCCTGGTCAAAACAGCAGCACAAAGCAGTTTTACATAAAAACATATTTTCATATGTTTGAATTCAAATAACGAATAAAAGCAACACAAGGGTAAATGCTATAAGAGGTGACACATACAGACGATAGCCAATGTCCAGTACACATTCAACCAAGGTCAGGATTATGTAAACAGCGACATGTTTCCTTCAGGGTTGTTTGTAAAAGACCTTTGTCGGTGCTTTACAAACGGCCCTGCAGTTTATTTTATAATCTTGGAGCATAAAAAGAGAGGATTATGGTTTTCTGTCAAACCACTTTTAAGTCCACCGATTAAAACTTGTTAGCTGGCTTCAGTCTCGTCCAACACTGCTTTGATTCACCAAAACGAGTCCGTTTTCTCTCTTCATTGCTCCTCCTGCACAAACCCTCACTTTTGCTGACGGTTAAATTTGAAACTTGTGAATGAATTATTCCTCCACACATTTCATTTTATTGTGACTGACTGAGTTTCAACATTTCCTGAACAAAACTCAGAGGGTTTTCTGTTTTCAGTCCCATTCAGACACACAGCTCTAATTAAGTACTGTGAATCAAAGGTAAAATGTGCAGCCACATCAATCAATCAATCACCATTATCAGCTGAGATGAGTAGGACAAATCCTGACAGCATCTTTTGTAACCGACGGTAACCAGGTGATGGTCCGAACAAAAGCTCATGTTTCTGTGAGGAAGGTGCCGCCTGAAACAGCACATTCCTGTTTTTCTTTATCACACTCATGTTCTTCTTCTTCTATTGTTCCATAGCACCTATTATATTGCTTTGATAGTGTTAGTTTCGAACTACTTTTCTCTGGATTTAACTTTTTTAGCAAACAAATTCAACTTTTTATATTATACAAGGGAAAGATTTTAGTTCTTCTTTCAAAAGATGCTTTAAAATATGACGCAGAGTGAAATCAATGAAGTCCCTTTTCTTATTTTCTCCACCTTCAAACAAAAAAGTTTAAATAGCACAACAGATGTGACACAACCGAGACAAAACTCACACATTTAGCTCAGCGTGGACCGTCTATGCACATCACCAGCACAAGTATCACTTTACATTCAAGCCATGTGGTGTAAATGCCCCTTGTTGTTTAACCATGGGCTATTACAAGCTTTAAAAAGTCACATTCATTAATGCTCAAGAGGACAAGGTCAAATGACTTTAATGCACCATCTGCCATGGAAGGGCCAGCATCACAACAAACGACTGTCTGATTTAATTATCTGCGGGCTGCGGTCGGGGGAATTGAAAATAAGAAGCTAATTGCCAGCATCCTATTTATCACTGCTTCTTTGAAATTATTCATACAAATTAATTTAGTCAGCTTTGGTCAGGGAGGAATACAGATCTGTGATACACAATAGAATAATAATTTACTGTGTGAATGTGAAGGGGAGGATCTGGTCCCTCAGGTGGCTCAGTGAAAAGGTCGATGTGTTTGTAGCTCAGACACCTTGTTGCTAAATCCAGAGGTTGACAGCTGAACAGAGCAGCATAAACAACATCCATTAAACGTTAAATTCCCTCTTCATTTATGATTTTCTTTTTTTATTTGGACTAAAATATACATCACTCTCTCTAAATTCTGCTGACAAAAGCCATTTCCACAACATAATACAGTTCCCATGATTGTTTTTTCAGCTCATACAGTTTAAAGGTGATATGGACAACATTTATACCTGGCATATCGTCACTAATGCTAATGCTAATGTAGCTACTCAGGCAGTGAACCTGATATTTATCTAATTTTGACAATCTCACCAGCAAATAACACTTAATTTTAGACTGTAAGGGCTTTAATTGCTCTAACTTGTTGTGTAGTTTGTTAAGCTTTGCTGAAACATAGTTTTATACTTTAAAATCAGACGTTTTAGCTAAGAAAACTGTGCGCTAATGCTAATGCTAACTCCTTAGCCTCAGAGGTCGATGACAACACTTGACTTCAACGCAGCTATGCTATTGGCTCAGAGATCCTTTGGTCATATCGGATCTTATCAGTAAACCCGCTCAAATGTAAATGTTATGATAATTTTTGACCCCTGAAGATTTTTAAATCATTATTTCACCTCGATAAATTTTTTTATAGGGGAATATAAACTTTAATTCTGCACCTTTCTAAAAATTCTGCGGATGTATTTATTTTTTAAAAAATATGTGTTTTCATGCAGTTGTCGTCTATATGACCTTTAAACTCAAATTTTAAAAGACTCTATGCGGTTAGATCGCATTGAAAGTGAAGAGGATCTGTCGACTTAACATCCTTTTCGAGACACAGTGAGTCTGCAGTGAGATAAATAAAAGCATCTGAAAGTGTCCACAGTGAAGAAAAAAAACCACAAACAGATGTGTTATGTAAGAGAGAAGGAGAGCGAGAGGTTTGGGTTATTTATTGGAGTCAAAATGACACATGGAGAAACTGACACGGAGAAAGTGGCACTTAGGATTTGAGAGAGGGATCAACTCTCTCCGGAGAGCATCAAAAGATCTTTTCCACGGCTCAGTTCGCCCCCTCGGTGACATCCTGTGCACCGCTAATATTTGTCCCCTCTCTGTCAGGCCAAAACAACACAGCTTACCTGGCTTTCTATGGCTGGTATCCATAGTAACAGGTGTAATATACATGCAACAACTGCCCCGAGGCTCAGAGAGTACAGACAATGAACACTGTTTGCTAAAAACACATATATAAGATCGACTTTACAGGATAATATGATGGCTGGTTCTGTTTTCTTTGTCCAGCTCCTGATATGAGCACTTCATCTGCAATGATGTCTGAGTGGAAGTTTAAACTTAGACTGATTAGGCTAAAAGCAATGAAACACTCTCATCTATGAGATGAAACATCACTTGGTAAAATATTGTGCATAAGAACTATTTGAAAATCTTACCACATTTTTAAAGTTCCAGAGTGCAGAATTAGAGGGATCTATTTGTACAATGTGGTGGATATTTAATATAATATTCATAAATATGTATTAATTAGTGTTTAATAATAACTATTACTTTCAAAAACTTTAATTTTTACTTTAAAATCCTCTGTCATTGAGTCCGCCATGTTGCATCGCCATGTTTCTACAGTAGCCCAGAACAGACAAACCAAACACTGGTTCTTCACACGACTTTTTGAGGTTTTCATGAGCTGAATGCATGTTCATGGGTGAGCAGTGAGAAATATTTTACATTATCCTCCAAAACATGACATGCACAACATCTGTTAGGCAGCTGTTAGCATGCAATTTTAACATAAGTGACAGATGCTTGTGTTTTCTGCAGCACAATTAACTGGGAAGATGTGATATTTCAGAGTGAATGATGCCAGTAATTGTTATTTGAATGTTTAAATTAATGCAATAATAAAAATTAGTTGAGTAATTCTGCTGCCAACATGTAAATGCACATCTCTGACTGAAACCATCCACATGACACTGACGACACATATTTCAGATTGTTAACAGTAAATCAGGTTTGGTTCTTCTCGTCGACCTGCTGGCATTTTTGAACAACTTTTAAATCATGCACATTTGCTAAATTAATCACCAACCTGAGCCCTGGACCCTCGGAGACTGAGGAGGGCGAAGGTTCACTGTGTGGTTGTTAGCGTGTGGTGATTTGATTAGTTTGTTTGTTACTGTAATATGAATAAGCAGAATATAAACTGAAATGGAAAGAGCTCAGAGCTGCTTGTTTATGTCAGTTTGGGTCGATATTAAGATCCCAATCATTAGAATGATTATGATTTTGGGAGCATCATGCATTTATTGAGCCTTAAAAAACCTATCTTTTCTGTGTTTTTCCCATCTGAGGGAACCACTATATGATTTCCTAATGAATCAGCGCATGATGAAAATGATGACAAGAACCCAAAGAAACAGACAAACTTCATCAGGTGAGAAGGAATCATGAGGTAAAATCTGTGCCAGAAGCACTTCATCCTTTCCAGACTCTGACTTCAGATAAAACAGCATGTTGAAGCTGGACATCCTCTCACACTGAGCTGCAGATGTAAACCTGACCTCCAGCTCTGATCTGAGCTGTGCTAAATATTCTCTGCAACCAACTTCCACTTGTGTTTCTGTCTCACAAGAAACAAATCACAAATCCTGTTTCTGTGAATCATCCGACTCATAAACCGTTTGACAGGATGTGACCATCGTATTGCACTGTTTCTTGTTCTTGACACCAAAGACATTCAGAGAGGACACAGAAGCAGGAAGGGAGTGAGATTTCTGGCTCTGCACGACCAACAAACAGCATATTTTTCGCATCCTCTCATGCTGACGACGACTCGAGAGATGCAAATGCAACAGGCACAAGAGCCTGTGAATTACAAAACTTCCATATCTCTCTCCTGCACTCAAAGTTCCAGCATCCGAATGCAATCTATATTCATGAGGATATATGCTAATGAGCTACATCTTGACCTCTGCTGCTGGAGGTCAGCGAGTAACGAGCTGCAGAAAAACAAGGGGATTCTCTCCTTTCTCCAAACAAACAACCAAGGATATAATGTTACCTTGAACTGTGTAACACACTGTTACACCGACATACATCCATGAATAAGTAGTTAATCTGAAATGCAAGTCATCCTCACGCCTTTGTGTTTAAAATGCAAGATGCAAATATTTAATCTGTGCAAACCTAAGACAGCATATATGAATTATTAAGGAAAAATACAGAGTTTCGGCTTCAGATGCTGACAGATGCATCCAAGAGTCATTATCCAAACACTCTGATTTTACTTGAGCCTGACAATAAGGTGTCATAGAGGTGTTACAACAGGTCACAACCACAACACAAAAAGCACAATGAGACCTTTATCACCTCACTTGGGTGGAGCAGCTATA
The DNA here is from genome assembly GCA_029814765.1 of Acanthurus leucopareius. Taxonomy (NCBI): domain Eukaryota; kingdom Metazoa; phylum Chordata; class Actinopteri; order Acanthuriformes; family Acanthuridae; genus Acanthurus; species Acanthurus leucopareius. The sequence continues at coordinate 9,146,821 of JAQMCX010000046.1, forward strand.
AGCAACTACAATGTCTGACCTTGTGAAGCATCAAACCCTCATTTATCTGTATATTCAGTCCTCATGTATGCAGCTTTGAGACATTATGAAGGTTCACAGCAACTCTTACGTTTCACTAAGGATGCACACATCAGGTTAGTTATGTTTGTGATATATTATACAACAAAATATGAGCTGACAGACACCTCGAGCTCATTTCAACAGCAGGAATCTGCAGGTTCAGGTGCGTTTAAGAGTTTAATAGCTGATTTACATCCATGAATATAACTAACTTATTGTGATTAATCTCTTTTGCAATCTTTATTATCACAACGTGGCAGTGAGTTAAACTTAACAGTCAGTTACCTCCGATATCCGGTCGCAGTTTCTTGTCGTATTCTTTCAGTAAATTGTTGAGTATTTCCGTGGTGTCGGTGTCTTGAGATTTAGGAGCCAGCATTTGGTTGACAGTGACATCTTCATAGTCCTCCTCATACTCGATTGTTAAAGAGCTGTGCAGGTAGAATGAAGGAAGGAGGTTGAAAACAGGCGATGCAATGAGTGTTTTCTGCAGCCTGCATGCATGCAAACATGTCAATTTCCCTTTAGATGAACTTAGAGCAAAGCGTAAAGTTTTCTTTGAGGAAATAAGAGACAAACATGAAGTTTATTTAATCCAGCATCTCCGAACGCAACACATCTTTCTCAGTTCATTCAGAACATTTTGAGACAAAAATACAGCACTTACCATGTGTGGAGGGCGGACAGGAGCAGGACATAAACCAGTAATTTGGTTGTCATGTTTGTCGCGAGGTGCCAACAGGTACAGATGTGTCAGAGGACGCTGCGTGTCGGTGCGTGGACGCGATGGTCACAGCTGCTCGGAGGATGAGGCGGGTGAGGAGCTCCACATAGTTTGTAATCCGGCTGAAATTACAATCATGGTTGAAAAAAAAATCGGGGTGTTTGGTTTTTTTTTTTAATTTTTAAAGATCCTTCTTCTCAGGCAGTTTGCAGACGAGCTGCAGCTTCACACATGTGAGGCTGCAGATTGCGGACAGTGCGGGTCTTAACGCAGGTGCGCACACTCTGAACGCATCCTCTGAAACTGAAGCCCCCCAGTTCATCCAAAAGTCCTGCATGGGGGAGTCTGCGCCACCCCACTTTCACAAGGGGCCACTTTTTACAGTCTCATGCGCACCATTAAACTTAAACCATCATATAAATACTTTCTTTAAAAAAATAAATTCCTCTTTTTCTGTCTTTTCTTTTTTATTGGAAAATATGCCAGATGGAAATATAAATATGTCTTTGTGACTGAATTGAACTGGCCTGAGAAACACTGAGAGAATATTTCAATTATTATTGTAAAAGACAAGTTATTGACTTTAAAGTAATTAACATGTGCTTGTACCAATTATATACCACTTAGTACAGATTTGAGAGGCTTCATAATGAAAAAAGAGAAAACGTTTCCTCCTTATTCTTCTTGTATTTAAATTCAGTTTTATTCATTGATGTTTTTTTAAAAATGATATTTATTATTGTGGTGATGCACCTGCAGTTGGAGCACAGGTGTTTTTTGCCCCTTTGCAGCTCTTGTTTGTTTCCACGCATTTGTTTGAAAGTTTGCATATCAAAGTGCTGCAGGAGCTCTTCTAGGTGCCAAATTCTTCTCATTGGCATGCAACCTTTGTAGCTGTGTTTGTAATTCTAATTGGAGACCCGTGTTGGTGTGTTTTTGGATTGTCTGCCTCCTACAGTAGAAGTTGTGTGGAAAAACAGAGATTTAACACATTAAAAGGGGATTGCAGTGATTTAGTAAAAGCACCTTCATAAAGTTAAAGGACTCACAAGTCGCAGGTCACCAGTAGATGGACTTCCTGACTCTGAGACTTTAACATGTGGTCAAGTTAAAAAAAAACACAGAATCCTGAAATTTCCATGAAATGCAGCTTAATAGCATCTTTCAACTTGTTTTAACAGACAAAACTCAAGAGAACGATGCAGAATTCCTGCAAAAACTTCAAGTCTAAAGTTCAAGCAAATACAACCATGATGACATCATTATGATAGTCAGTTTTTAAACCTTTTAGAGCTCCCCCTACAGCTGGTAAATTGGAACTTCATGTAAAAAAAACCTGTGAAGTTTTGCTTTAAACGCACAATTTATGATTTCTGCCACTAGAGGGCTCTCTTTTTAAAGATAAAAACAAAAGATGTAGTTTGAGGACATTGTGAAGCAGTGTGGCATCATGGGATTTGTTTATTTCCTCGTTAAACAGCCTTCATTGCAGATGAAAATCTCTGTGACTGACTCAGGCTGAAATGTTCACAGACGAGGAAATAATTAAAGTTTTTTTGCAGACTTAATACTTCACTCTCTGACTTGTGTTTCCCTTGATGTTAGAAACAGAAAGTTACCTTGAAGAAAGTTACAAGTTTCTTTGTGTTTTTCCAACATGAAAATCTCTGAACCAACAGATTTCTCAATGAGTTTGAACATTGTTGGAAACATCTGGAATAATTTTAAAACACAACAAAAGATACGACTGTTGTTTTCAGATATTTTAATGGGAAAATGTTTGATATCAGATTAAATAAACCCTCACCCCTTGTTCTGTCTCCAGAAAGAGAATTAAAGACTGTTGTCAAGTAAAACAGGGAATGACGCACATGAGCACATTCTATATAAATGAGTTTTTTGTGTGAGGAAGTATGAATTGTTTTCCTCTCAACAGTCTCTATAAAGGATCCTTTTCCTTCAGACAATCATGTGACTGCCTCTTGGCTTTTCTTTGTTATCATTTTAAATGAACCAACAGCTCTTGCTGAGTCTTTCTGGAGCATTTTTGAGCATCAAAACCGAAGCTGCAGTTCTTCTCTCTGTCGGCCTCTTGTGTTTTTCCCTTGACACATACTGAAGAATTTTGCAGGGTAGAAATAAAGTGTAGAGATAAATAATCCGATGACAGCCAGATCCCACAGCACCTCATAAAAATACAGTTTCGGTTGGTTTTTAATGGGACTGTGTCGTGTGAATCACGTCTTTACAGCAGATCCTCTCTGACCCTGACAGAAAAACAAACCTCTTCAAACAAACCATGCATGACCGAACTCAGCTGCAGGGTTCATCATGCTGCTTATCAGACAGTGTGATGATCCTCTGACATCGATTCTGTCTGCAGTGGTGCTGCTGTAACTGGCTGCTGTCGCCCTCTGCTGGTTGAAGAGAGAAATGCTGTCGCTGCAGAGTGAACAGTGGTTCAGAAGGAGGGAATCAGAGCAGCATGAGGAGCTCATATAAACATGATAAGAGCATAAATCATTAGCACAAATTGCTTGGTGTTTACTCTAATGACGAGCTGCCCACTGCAGGAAATACATCAACAGCGTTCCCGCAGGAAATGATTAAAGACCTGTTCATTTTTCAAGCTTCATTTTAATGGTTTAAATTATTTCAATTGGTTCAGAGGGTTGCGTTTTGTATTAGAGGTAATAATTTTTATCTGTTTTTACTTTCAAATTTAACTCCCATCACCTGAACAAAGCACAAAAAAATGAAAAAAGAGCAAATTGCTATAAAAGCCCCCATCCTGTGTGATGTATGTTTTCTATGTATTAAGCCCCCTGAGAGGGTCTTTTTTTATTATTTTACCGCCTGATTCAGCCTTTAAAATTGTAATCTTATTCTCTTAATCATAATAGAAATATGCTACTGTACATTATGATGCACCTTTGCATGGCCATTATGTACAAGTGTAACAAGACAAATTTTATGTTATATTTTTATATGCAGAAAGTGACAGAACAGTGAAATCAGAGGCTGAAATAGTTAAACTGTTCTTAGACTCATACTTAAACTAAGTGTTACGATGTGTTAATGTTTGATTCCCCAAAACGCTTGAGCTTAACTAACAAAACTCTACTTATGCAGGTTCAAAAAGTTCCATTTGTGGCTTAAACACCTGTGATCCATAAAGCTTAAATCAACTTAATTTGACAACATCGGACTTGTGATTTCCCCTCATTTTACACCAGAACAAGTGAGGGTTTAGTCAGAAGAAGCTGTGAAGCAAAAGAGAAAAATCATTTTGCCATCTGAACATGTCAGATCGACTGAAGTGTAAAGTCAGAATCCAGACTTCTTTATCACAGCGATACAACATGTTCAAAATTAAAGTGGTCGAGTCAGTCGGACATGTCATCATTTCAAAAGCTGATTTGAGCTTAAAAAGACATTAAAATTCCCCAGTTTAACACTTTCTTTTACTGTTGTGTATTTTGGAGAAACTCTGACATTTAAACAAACTTAACTTTAAACAAACTCTGCTATGATTAGAATAAGTTACTATTTAGTTACTATATTAAATTGGTAGTATGTATTAGTATGGATTTATGATGATTTTCTTCCCTAAAATCAATGCAGTGATCACATAGTCAACAAAACTGTTTTTCTTTTCATCTTAGACCTGCACACTTATTGACACTGTGTGTTGTATGACGTTCATGGGAAAAAAAAAGATCAGTTAGACACCAAATTATGATAAAAATTTACATGATACAGCGATGAAGTCCTTTGTGTCTCTGCAGAGGAAAAGTAGATTCACACTTGAATCAGTAGAAAAAAGTAGAAGACGCTCACTCAGCACTCAAGAGATGAAATTACATCAGTGGGCTTCAGGAGCTACAGAGAGTTTATATGCTGATGAAGTAGCTGCAATATACGTCTGAGCATAAAGTAAAAAGTGCAGAAGTGTCCTCTCATCCCCACTGACTAAGCAGTTTTGCAGACATGTCATAGATAGCACCCATGATGAATAGTTCTCCATATTAGAATCGCCTCCTCGTTCCTGTTGAGCTCAGACTTGAGCCAGCAGGTCTGAGAGGGCTGAAGAAGTGAGAACAAACATGCAGAAACTCTGCTTTTCACTGTTTCTTAAACAAATGTCATCAGTACAAGAGGAGAGTGAATTCACAGACACAAAAGAGGGGCCCAAATTAGCATGCAGAAGGCGAAGTAGAACAACAAGAGCTTTAAGTACTTCTTGGTCAAACGATATCGCAACTCTACAGCATAACAGTCAGGCCACAGCTGATTTTATTCAGGCTGGTTGGAAACGAATACATAACAGCGGTCAACACCTCCTCCTCCATCTGAACGTTCAACTTGGTTCAGTTTACATTCTAACACCCAAGAGTAACATCTTCATCCAGGAAGTATCTGATAGAGAACAATCATAAGAAATGAAAACAAACAAGAAAACAATGAAACAAATACTTAAATGAAAACAACATGAAGTAACTGTGAAATTAACAAAATGAATCCAATATTAGATAAATGCAAAAATAGACATTCAACGTAACTAAAAGGAGAGTGATAGTAGAGCAAATACAGCAAATGCAGTGAGTCCTTACATTTAGGTGCAAAGCTACTAAATTTAATTTAGATTTTAGTTTAATTAGCTTCTGCTAGCTTGCAGCTAAATACCCTACTATGGTAACATAACAATAGTCTTGCTCTTTTTTCCAAATATATACTCTAAAAGAGAGAAGATTGGTAGAAGTTGGATTTACGTTAGAGTGTCATTATGTTGAATCAGAGTAGAAGAGTGAAAATTTTAAAGATACCATGTGTGAGACTAAATTAAAAAAAATCTGACCTGTATGGAAAACTAAAACTACATTAATCGAAAATAAAAAGATAAATGACTCAATAAACACATTCAAATGCCTTTTAAAAGCATCCAAAATGCTATTATTAACAAAAGCAGGCACCAGTTTGTAAAATAAGACATGATTTTTTTTGTTTTTGTTTCGATTTGCTTCTGTATTTTCTTAACTGTCTAGTTCCCCCTATTTATTTACTTTCCCATTTAATGAATCATTTGTTGTTCAAATTGACTAAGTCACACATTTTCTTATTTATCATTGTCTTTTTGTATTTCCCTTCTATTTGTCCCTTAAAATTGTTTTATTTCCTTGTTTTTCTTACATTTCTTTATGCAATTCCTCCTCAGAATCCAGTTTATTGTCCATAGCTGAATGATAAAATGTGCGTATAAAGGTCAGCAAGCAGCAGCACATTCACATGATGCCCTGGAATGTGATTCGATCGTGTTGGATGAGAGTGGACTCGCCCTTTCCACCAGCATATACTGTCGGCCATCTTTGCCTCTCAAGCTATATACTATGATTGATGTCATTTGGTGCCATCAGTGACAGCTTAATTTGGTGCAGAGTATGGGCCCTGCTGAATGGAAAAAGCAACTTAAATGGAGCTAAACCCTCGACAAACAGATGTGAGCCAGATGTTACCGCCACAGAGACCAACCAAGATGGATTTACCAGTGGACCAACTGCAGAGGCTGCATGATCTGGATGTGCATGAGTGTAATCAAAGGAGAAGCAGCACGTGCAGACTGTTGTTCCATCAAGCGAGATTAAGGCAGCGTTTTATCACGTCCACGGCATAAAATGTATGTAAATATGTAGATTCGTACACTATCAACTGATTCATGTTGTGTCTTTCTGTGTGTGTGTTTATCTGGAAACTCACAGAGGAGAAAAATAACATGAAAATCTCTGAACTGACGGTAATAAAATGACGTTCTGTGTTATAAATGTCACGCCACGATTCACATGACAAAGACTTTTTTGAGCAGTAAAGAGACAGATGGAGTCAGTGAAGCTTTATTTCGGGTTTGCATAACAATTAAAAAACAAAACAAAACAAAAAAATGGTTTCAATAGTGGCCCAGACCTTTACACTGGCCATCTGCACAGGTCTTTCACAAAAAAAAATAAACCCAAATAAACACGTTATTGATCAGAGAGCACTGTGCTTCCAAAGAGGGGAAATATCAGCTGAAAGGAATCAAAGTGTAGCCTTGTATAGAAAAAGACTATTGCCAAAAAGGAGGAAAATCTGGATAAAAAGACATGAGGGTCAAACGATCACATATTACCATAAACAGGGGTCATTGTTATTATTATTTATACAAGCATTATTTATTGCTTCAGATATTTGCATTTAAAGAACAGCCTGTTTTCTAAAAACCACTTCAGTGTAATAATGCAATACGACCGGTGCGCTCCACAAACTTATTAAATAGTGGCAGGCCACACAGAAGCCATGAAGTCACATGAGTAGATCACATTCATGTTTTTTTTTTTTTAAGCCTTTAAACAGACGAACAGGCTCAGAACAGAAAATAAATGTCCTTCTATGTTAAAACCTGTGAAGACTGAAAAACTTATTCTGCTGAAGTGAGTGTCGTGCATGCAGCCTTCACAACTTCATGTAAAAAACTTCACTCTCTCTGGTCTCAGGGGGAATTTAAAAGCACTTTAATGTTTTCTCTTGAATACTCTTTTTGCAGAGAGTTAGATGAGAAGATTTTTACCACTTTCATGAATCAGGCTGCTGGATTTTTTTGGCCTTGTGCAGAAGTGTTGCGACAGCTGTTAGAATAAAACGTTTACAAGGCGACAGTAAAACATGGAGCCCAGGTGGGACCTGCTGAACATCCATCAACAGCAAAAACATTAGTGCATGTATCAGGAGTGTGGAGGGAAATACCCATGGATCATTGCTGCATTATGAGAAAAAAGTGCCTTGAAATGTGTTTTGAAAAACGCTTAGAGGAGCAACACAGCAGCTGAGATGGTCTGATGGATGGATGACACATCTCCACCTGTTTGCACTGTACAAAACTAAAGCCAAACATCCCCTAAACTGCTGCTGCCATCTGTGATTTTTTGCAGCACAATGGAGATTAAATATGGTGCTAAAGTCCCGCCCATACAGCCACCAAGCGCGATCATAGGTCAGAGTTAGCTGTCAGTCAAACAGCCTGTTACACCAGCTATAGTTTGATCTAATTTCATGCTTGATGCCAATAATTATTGTTGTTTGACAATAATCAAAGCATCATTGCAGGGTATGTCACCTCATGCACTATATGGGTGAAATGAGAGAGAAAACCACTATGAATATAAGGGAACTGCAACCAACTTTTTCTAATTAAAAATTAAACTAAAGTATGTTTTCCTGTCCCAAAAATATTGCTAAAATCAAATTTCCTTTGGCTTTTCTTTCACGTTTCTCTTCCACCTGTTTAAGTCAAGCCACGACAAGACCTAAACAGAAACTTAATGTATCACAAATTTGTTAAAGTTGTGGTCTAACTCCTTCACTATATTCAAACTAATGCTTGTTTATGTTATGCTAGCTTTAGCTTACACACACAGAAGCTGATGCAATATGCTAGAAAGACACTAAATGACTCTGTATATTTCATGAAAAAGGAAATATGATGTGCAGGATTTAAAGGTGCTGGTATTCAGACTTCTTTTCTTTTAGAACCTGGCTAGTTTCCCTTGCTTTTGGTCAACCACTCAACTGTTAGCAATTTACCGTTAGCTAAGCCAAGCTGACTGCTTTCTGGCAACATCTCGATAGTTAGTGTACACAAAGACATAGGAGTGGGACCAGTCTTCTCATTTAAATCACACCAAAGAAGCAAATAAGCATATTTCCCAAAAAAAGTTAAAATATTGATAGAGTAACTTGTTTCAAGGCTTTGTGCTAAGCTAAGCTAACCGGTTGCAGACGTAGCTTCATATTTAGCACACAGACGTGAGAGCGCTCCCAATCTTCTCATTTAACTCTTGAAAAGAAAGTGAATATTTCCCAAAACTGCCAGACCTCTTCAGACTGACATGTAATTATACATTTTTAGTTATACTTGAGCTCATATTTTTGCATGAAACCCAGAAAATAACATGTTTTTTTGTGATTATGGTGAAATGCAACAAATCGCTTTCTGCCTCTTTGATTAGCCTGATAACCTGATCAGCTAAAGTCAGAATCCTAACTTCTTTACTACAAACTATGACAAAAAAGTGATCCTGCTCAAAGCAGCCAAATATTTATCAAGAATATATGCAAGGTATCATCAAAGCGTATAGATACAAACTTATCTAAAAAACAAATTGTCATGAAAAAGCATCGTATATTCTGTCAAAATCGCTAAAGCTTAAGCTAATTTGCTCATTTCTTAATATCCGTTTAATGAAGCACTAGACTAGAGTAACACTGTGTTGCTGTATATATTCATAACATAGAAGCTAACTTTTCTGGCTTAGTGGTGCTTTTCTAAAAGCAGAGCATATATACAAGTTCCTTTAAACTACATACATACAAACAAACAGGATTTTCAACATGGTGACCTGGAAACAGAAGGTGCCGCAGCCACTTTAGCTTGAAATCTGTCCCCATTTCTACATAAACAGCAGAATTATATATTTATGGAAAACTCACCATTAAAAATTCAAAAGGAAAGTAATAGAAAAAGGAACAAAATCAGATAATGATTTAATGAAAGTTGGAAAAAAAAAAAGCAACTGCAGGAGATTTCAGTGCATTCATAATGAGTTATCACACTCTGAAGGCAACACATTTAGCATGGCTATTCATCTGCTTATAACAAGGAAGCAAAGTTTCATGTGCCTGGGCCCAACCTCGCGTCCCCGGACCACTGGCCCATTTGTACAAAGTAAGAGTTACAAAGGTAAAAGCCGCTTTTGAGTAATAACAGTAAAAATGTTGTTTTGCATAGCATTTGGCCTCGCTGTACCGTCAACTACAGTAGACTCAAGAAGAAAATAGAAATGCCAAATGCTTAAAGTTTGAAAAAAAAAAAAAAATTTGCAGAGACAAATGAGTGACTGAAGTTTAAAAAAACCACGATGATTTAAAAGTGTCTTTGAGGAAAAGTCGTATATCGTACATGTACAAACTCAAGGCAAACATGGCAACATATTCCTGAAGCGACAGACATGCAATGTTATCCAGTGACCTAAAAAAAAAAACACACCTATGATACAAGGACTAAGTGCTTGGCATTGATTTCGATTGCGTTCCAGTCATGAAATCCTTAAGGAATCACAGAGCTTACACGGCTCCTTTGATCACTGGTTCGCGATTGAGATACGTGGCCCAGTAGACCAGATTGAAGGTCCCAAACAGCACCGGGAACACTATCCTGGACATCTTGTCGATCTTGCTCACACTGTTGTAAGTCTTTTTGGGATCTGGGGCCTTAGATTCGGAGGGTTTGAGCTGCACCGCCGTGCTGTTCGAGATGGTAGCGATGGATGCGTCCTTTGTCAGGTTGGTTGTATAATTCACACCAGCCGAACAGGTGTTGTTTGGCTTTTTGGACAGAGCCAGAGGGTCCTTCTTCTGTCGGGGAAAAAAAGAAATATATTGATTGACCTGAACAGGTAAAAGCAGGTAGTTAAAAATAAACAGAGAAGAATTAAAGATGGATAGTGCAGGATGAGGAGAGGATCAGTGTCAATGAACCAACTCTGCAACAACACTGACTGACTGTGAACTTATTGATCCACCATTTCCGTACGTATACATTTGGCTTAAATCATCTCATACTTAATTATCATGTGAGACTCAGACTTTTTCACTCCCTCTCCTTTACACATTATCACTCTTTACTGTGAGAAAGTAACACAGAGAAGAAAAGAGAGAATAGATGGAAGACAGAAGTAATATAAAATGCCTGCTGCAATATTTCATATATCCATAGGATAAACTCCATATGTCCATCTGGGAATAAGCCCATAGGCAGTGTTTGGAAAGGGGAAGATTGTGTTAATAAAAGTTGGAAGTTGATTAGACGAACATCCTGTCTGTCACATTCATTACTCTTGAAACCAGTCAGGAAAAATGAAAACATCTTTTCCATCAAGAAAAGTTTTCAGTGCTGTTCTTTGCTCTTCTTTTAATGAGGAAATGTTGTCCAGTTCTCATAAAACTAACACTTTAACCTCTTTAGAAGATGCCATCCTTTATAAGTTTGCAGCCGCTTCTCCCTTTTGTCAAAACCAAACCACGTCCACAGTTACCACCTCTTTCTCCTCAAAGGACGCTGATTGGTTCGGTCGTATTCTGACTACACTCAAACGAGTCCAATAGGAGCTTTTCAAAATGAACCTGTGAGATTTCAGACTTCAGATCTCAGCAGTCCAGCTACCTTGTGAGGTTAAAAGTAAAGGATGTGAAGGCAAAGTGCTGCTCACTCCAAATAAACACACCTGATACACATCACTACATTACTTTCAGGCATCACTGAGCTCTTTATAACCGAATATTTTTAGCTAAAAACACAAAAAAACTAAATCTGTCAGCATGTTAGCAACTTTTTCACCACTGAGCCTGTTCATAACTGTAACTATCGACATTATCTTGACTTCACTTGTTTCTCTTTTGTTTTAATTTGTCAAAATGATGGACTGCATAAAAAAATTCAGTCACTGACAAATAACATTTGGTCAAAATGGAGCTCTGGCTTTGAAACACTTCCTCGAAACAGTAGTTAAAAATACTGAACTAACATTTTCTCAAAAGACAAATGTGTATTCATAGTTGTGTATGCATGACCCCACAAACCAAATCTGAGCCCTAAAATAAGTTGCAAAAAGTCATGGAGTTTAGCTTCAGCACCCAAAATAGTTTGGTTCCCACAACATAGGTCTTTGGTTCATTATAGTGGATTATCTCTCTCTTTCTCTCACACACTCACACACACACACACCACACACACAGAGAGAGACTGACCTTGGGCTGTTGGGCCTCCATTGCTTTTTTCCCGTCCCAGGCCCAGCTCCTCTTGGTGAAATAATTAACTGTTGCAAACTCAATCAGAGCAGAGAAGACGAACGCATAGCAAACTGCGATGAACCAGTCCATGGCTGTGGCATAAGCAACTTTAGGCAGCGAGTTGCGAGCGCTGATGCTGAGCGTGGTCATGGTGAGGACTGTGGTCACACCTGGAGGAGGAAACTGGGTCACTTTTACTGATCAGAACAAATATTCTGACTGATTAAGTCATGATTAAAGGAACATTTCCTTCAACTTACATTTAATATTTAGACATAATTAACACTTCATGTTGAAAACTGATATTCTACAGAACTAATATAGTGTCAGATCAGGGTCAGAGAAAGTTTTTTCCACCAAACTCACCAAAGACGGTTCGGGCCGGCACGGACTCCCTGTTGAGCCAGAAAGAAACCTGCGACAGGATCACAGTCATGAAGCAAGGCATGTAGGTCTGGATGACAAAGTAGCCGATCTTCCTCTTCAGGTAAAAGTGAGCCATCATCACCGTGTACTGACCTGGAACAAACAGTTAAAAAAAAGAGGAGGAAACCTTTTAATAATGACGTCACTGAGAGTAAAAGCCAGTGACACTGAGAATGAAGTTGTTAACAAACTGCAACAACATTCATCCTTCACCTTCACCTTGTTTGTTTTGAGTCTTTTCCACACACAACATCCTGCTGCTGTCAGTGTTTACTAGAGCACCAAAGGTGTTATAATCCTCAGCTTAAAACGATGTCCAACAAACACAATTTCGCTCCTGTTTTCATAACATTTGCTAAAATTTAACTGCAAAGCTTTTTTTAGGAAATCACACAGACAGACTGAGAACTGGAAAGTAATATGAAGCTGAACAACAAACATTTGGTTATAGTCTTTTCATGGACTTTATGGGCTACATAAGACATAAGGAAATTATTTTTTGATTAAAAAACAGTTTTTAAAAACTACTGTTAACACTTTAAAACTGATTATTTGCATTTACGTTTTGGCATACAGGCAGGTTTTGATTTTTGTTACAACAACAATGTCTGTTTGTTTTCAGTAAACTAAGAAAATGCCTTAAAAATACACAAGACTAGGAAAATATTTGATGAAACTGGAATACAATTTTATCTTAAAATAATAGAAGAAGGGCCGCCGTTTAGCTCAATCGGGAGCGCGGGCGGCCCATGTACGGCAGGCTTAGTCCTCCACGCAGCGGTCGCGAG